>CAKAOI010026823.1:0-13883 GCA_916701655.1 Sebastiscus albofasciatus
TATAATAGCACAGTGTGTAATGGTATTCATTCTACATGTAAACTGTGTTGTGCTGAAATAACAACCTTTACCAGCCCATCCCGTTTGTTTTGTTCTACATTTGTACCGGTTAAATATAGAGTTAATTGCTTCTGTTTTTAAACCATGGGGATAAACCTAAAGTTTTAAACATAGTTCAGTAAGCCTGTTAAATCCCTGACCTTTCCTAAGCGTTTAGTCCTCCTCTCTTAGTGACCCTACTACTAATTAAAGCGAGCCAAGGCCAGAAAAAGCAACCCATTATGTGTTTACCTCCATAAGACGTGTTGACGTAACATAGGGACATGATGTAGGACTAGTAGGACATGTCCAGCAGTTTAACATTAGAGCTGAAACAAACTGGCCAAGTATTTGATAGCAATTTTGATTCATCTTTTTAGTCACTTCCAGCATCTTGAGTTTGATGATTTGTTGATTTTCTCCATATTATATTATTGTGATTATTGTGTATTATTACTTTGGATTCTGAACTGTAAATTGCACAAAGAAATGCAATTTGAAAATGTAATGTATTGTAAAATGTTGGTATTTTTTGATTATTTTCTCTACTTTTTAATCAGAAAAATAATCAATGGAGTAATGAGTATTAAAAAATAATAGGAAATTCTGTTGTAATCAAATCATATCATGAATAACTCAATTCAAAAGCCTTAAAATACTTTCATCCCACTCCAAGAAAAAGCCCCGATCCATCTGATCAATTCATTCTGTAGGTTTATTTATTTATTTAAAAAGGATCCCCATTAGCTGATACCAATGACACCAACTAGTCTTCCTGGGGTCTGAAATCAAGTACATTACATTTATCACATACATGCTATATACAACATCATATTTGTGTTACACTATAACATTCAAATTTTCCAAACATATATATATATTTCACATTCATACACATCTTCCACAACCATTTAGCCTCAAGGCCCATCATCAGGGAAAAGGAACAAAAGAAAAACCATACATAACCAACACTGTACTATCGATCAGCTGCTTCAGTAATGTATTCTTAGATGGTATTTGAATGAGGATTTGTTAGAGGATTGACGGATGTAAAGAGGGCAGCTATTCCAATGATTGATGGCACGATAAATGACCGTCTTTTATAAGGCATTCAATTTTGGGTGAGGTAACATGATTTGGCCATCACCTGGTAAACCCCAACCCAAAAGGTTAACCCCAAGAACATAGAGATGGATAACTCCACTATGAAATGTAATATTAATATATTGATCTTCATTTCCCCCTCACAGCTCATCAACGCGGTGGTCCTACTCATCTTGTTGTCGGCTCTCAATGACCCAATTCAATACCGCTACCACCTTACCAGCTCTGAGCTGGGGACTGACATTGATGTCATGGACGATGCAAGTGAGTGCAGCTAATCCCCCCTCATTGTTACATATCTGACATGGTATATATTTGGATTAGATGTCCTCTATGAGGCGTGCTTACATTCTCCATATAGAAGTGCTCATTGCCAATATTACCTTTACAAAATGTTCTCAGTGTTGTTAATAATCTGGCAAAACAAGCCTGTTCCACCTTAGTCGTGGAACGATCAGCAGGCCAAGCTTACACTTGAGACCCTTATGTCTTTAAATGATTTGAAACATTGTATAAAGGAAGTGGTCACTGCTAGCTGCAGTTGCTTCAATTAAATAACAAACACTTGACCAACATGCTGCCTTGTTAATGCACTGTATGATGTAATGTATTTTGTCGTACCTATTGTTGCTGTTGTGATTCAATGCTGTTGTCTTGTTATGTGTTGGATGCTGCTATTTGACCTTGTCTTGGCGAGGTCTCACTTGTAAAAGAGGTTTTAATCCCAATGTGATTTCCTAGTTAAATAAAGGTTATACAGTATATATATAATAATACACTATTTCTTAATATAAGATTTCTATAATTGGTAATTTCGCGCATATATTTAATTTTATTTGATATTGACGTTACACAGCTTGAATAGTCTCATAATACAAAAAACATTGAAGCCATATTAAAATATTACAGTGGTTTAATTCCCACACTGTCACTAGCCGGCTCGCTTCTCCACCGCCGTGGGAGTATTAAATTAAGTATTGTCTAGGTAACTAAATACCTAGACAATATCAAGTTTCACGGCCCTAACAATGTTATTTGGTATTTCTCCCATTAAAAATCAGCAGCGTGTCCACATAAAAGCCCCGTGTGTTTCTGCAGCTCTGAAATCACCTCTCCTTTTCTGCACACCGCTTCTTTTCCCAGAGTGCTGCTCTCAGCACAGACACAGCTGAGTAGGCTCGGCTCCATACAGAACAAATCAGCGTGCATGTGTATTTTCAGTATTTCCCCTTCAGCAGCTATCATCATCACAGTCGCCCCCAGGACACCGCAGACCCTGTCGCTGGCTACTCTGATTAAAAACGACTGCTCTAATTCTCCATCGGATTAAAAAGGGCCATCTTGACTGGTAGCGTCGCTGCTTGTGCAGCATCAAAGATTGTGAAACAGGATGGAGACAAGTTGGTGTGGTGGTTATGTAACAGGCGGGTATTCAACATCGATATGCAGAGAAATCATTAAATTTGACCTCACATGTAAGGGGTGTTGTTTATATATAGTATGTGTTAACACATCTGTACCCGTGTCTAGTGTGTCTGGCAAGGGAGGGATTAAGATGGAAGGGTATCATCATTTCCGGGGTCTTAACACAGTATCAGTAGCAGTGTTGCTGAGTGCTCACCAACACTCATGATGATATACACAAGTTGCATTCAGTTTTTCATGAATTTATATTAGTAAAGTCATGGAAATTGTTGTGTTTTTGTGCTAACAATGCTGCCAAAAACTACCAGGGATGCATTGATTCCACTGTTTCCCAGCCAGCACTGTTTCTGAATACCAAGTTCAATAGCTGCCAATGCGGCATAGTGATCTGGGATCCCTTTCACCAAGCAGCACATATGCAGATATCCTGATTTAACTTGATGTCCCTGTTAGTTACTCTGCTACTGTGACACTGACAAGCATCTCATCAGTCAGTTTTCACAGCTGTAATGTGAGAGGGGCGTTACATTTAGTCAAATTTAGCACGTCTTGCATAACAATTACCCACGTGCTGATCATGTTTTCGTCAAGGCAGATTGCATGCTAAAAATAGCGAGGTTACTTAAGGTGCTTTGTTTCGTCAAATCCATGTACCCACTTTTGGATTACGTCAGTGGATTCAAGAGTTCCGGTAAAATATTACGGCTGTTCTTCACCAGTAATCTAGATTATCTGTTCTCACATTGTTCTGTTTTTTTGTGTTTTGCTTCTGTAGATATCTGCATAGCCACCGCAATATCCCTGCTCATGATTCTTATATGTGGCATGGCAACATATGGCGCTTACAAGGTAAATAAACAAACAATACAAATGAGATTCAAGCAGACATCTGAAAATGAAAAAGTAGTTTTTTCTGAGTTTCTTCATCTATTCTCAATCTCTCCCACACAGCAACACGCCGCTTGGATCATTCCATTCTTCTGCTACCAAATCTTCGACTTTGCCCTTAACACACTGGTAGCCATTAGCGTGGTTGTTTATCCCAACACGGTGCAGGACTACCTCCAGCAGCTGGTGAGAGCTATTTCCCTTCAGCCTAAATATATGGAAGCCCTGAAAAGCAAACGAGAATTTTTTTTTTTTTTTGGTAATCCATTTTCTAAATCTGATCTAAATTGTTTTCTCTCCCGTGTTTTTCACTTGGCATTTTTTTGACCTGTTTCTCTGATGAACAAAAGGAATTTAGAAAGATTATCGTGGCAAAATATTTTTTTTTCACCTGTTCTTAAGTTATAAACAATTTAGATCAGACTTAGAAAATGTATCACCAAAAAAAAAAAAATCTTGCCTGCCTTTCAGGGCTTCCGTACAAATACCTTCTTATAATGACTTATTTTTAAAATACAGGGTTGTTTTTGTTCTTGAAATACGTCAAAAGCTACAATGCAAAACATTTTAAATCAAGGACTAGTTATAGAATAAGTTTGTGATAACTGCTTCACAAGAAGGCAGATTCAGAGTAGGAGTCCATTTAAGACTCCTTGGTTGTTTATGACTGAAGGTTTTGTCAGATGCTGATTTGTAAAAGGATACTTTCTATCTTTTATTTATTTATTTTAATTTCAATCCCTCTCTTCCACCAGCCTGAGACATTCCCTTACAAAGAGGACATCATGTCCACCAACAACATGTGCCTAGTTTTTGCAGTCCTCCTCTTCATTGGCTGCATCCTCTCCTTCAAGGTGAGCCCACAGAGTCTCTTTATCTCTGCAGATTCTCCCAACCTGCCCTACTGTAGCTTTGACCTTTTTTTGGCTTTGGTTATTGAATCTACAACATCCATCTGAATGATGTCCAAACAGATGTATAGGAAAGGGTATACTTTGAAAATAAAATGATATCTGCAACACATGTCTACACATTACACACACTCACTGAACTGCCTTTTTATAGAGTTCATCATCATATTGCAACATGATGATTAAGGCAATTAAGCCCCACACTGTGCACACCTCATGCAATACGAACCATATGGCATATGTAATGAATCTACCCAGTGTGAACGTTCCCATTATCAATGTTCGTCATGAGATTATCACACAGTCAGAGAACAGCGGGTCAGGGACAACAGGAAACCGACTCCTGTCAAGCTAATTCCCCCCTTAATGCATGGATGATTCTCCAGGCGTAGCTGTGCTCCGGGGCAGTGGGACGAGATGGGACAGGAAGTTTCAGTCATCTGTACAATCAAATCAAGTTGTCTCTCCTCCGAGCTGAGGTTGGAAATGTTCTCGGCAGATACCCAAAACCGGAGCCGGGGTTTTATGATGGGAAGCAGCCACTGGAAGATCCGCTGCTGGACTTAGAGAGAGATATAAATGTCATGTAGGCAGAGAGTCTTGTTGCACAGAGTATACGGGGTGGTTGAACTGCTTTTTGCTTTACATTTCGGCATCTAACATAAATATAATCTTGAAAATTGCCAAGCAAAGTGAATAGGTATTGATCGGCTGCGCATACAGTGTATATTGGCTACAGTAGTGACGATAGTTGAGTCAGTTCCCTGGAAAAGGGCCAGATCTGAAACCTCAGCTCTCAGCACACAGAGGCAACACCTGCTAAAGTTCCTGCTGAAGCCAACATCCTCCACTTGACTGCACTTGGCATTAATGACAGATATAGACAGGAAGGAAGAAGGAGAGCTGGAGAAAGAAGGGAGGAATGCAGCAGATAGAGAGACGTAGATGGACAGATGGTTGGATGAATACAGAAAAGGGAAGTACATGGTCAAACTCAGACTTCGTAGCAATGCCAGCTTAGCACATTATCATTGTGATTGAAAAATGTTAGAGAGCTGGTCAACTCAGCAGATGGTGAAGTGATTGGCTAGCAGGCAGCCTGGTTTCCTGGTCGGTCGGTTGCGCTTACTGCTGGCAGAGGTACCGACTCAGCAGGCTGCTCACACACATGCACAATGAACCTCCTGTTCTTCTGCCAAGTCAGACCAACCTAAACCCTAGTGCTACCATAGCTTACTGAGGGCAAGAGATGCCTGGGGAGTTGCCTTGGCTAAAATGTTGGTGAAAGACCAAGAAGGGCAACACTGAACCAGGAAAATGTCCATATACAGCTGTATCCTGACCTGTGTCATTGCAAAGGTAGCTAATATATCACAGTCTCTCTCTATCAAGTGATTCATGTCTGCCGTCATCATCCCCTAACCTTGATGAATGGATGAGATCATAGCAAGCAGCATCAGCAATAATGAAAAGTGGATGTTGTTAAAGGTCATTGTGTGCTCTTTGTTTCCACCTCCCCGGGGACAGGCCTACCTGATTGGCTGCGTGTGGAACTGCTACAGATACGTGAGCGGCAGGGGCACCACGGAGGTCCTGGTTTATGTCACCACCAATGACACCACGGTGAGTCCTCACATCCACCCTCTAGCTCCTCAGCTCAAGGACATACTGAAAATCCCCCTCACTCAGAGCATAATAGAAGTGCATCTGCGCAGCATTGATTTTTTTTTTTTTTTGTGGCTTACAAGCTTTCAGTTCGTTATATAAGAGGAAGATAATTCTGATAAAGGCTTTGAAAAGTTGTTTTCGTCACTATGCTTTGCACCAGTGTCAGAAATAATCGGGGGGCAAAATGGCCCCCAAATTCAAGGTATTTGCCCCATAAAACACAATCAAAAGGGGAAAAGAATGGCGTGGTTGTGTATCTGTAGGGGCAAAAATCGCCCAAAATTGCCCTGTGAAAATATTTCTATGCTCAATATCTGTGAGGTTTTATCGACCTATACTAAAACATAGACTATATTTACTTTTGTATGTTATTGCAGCTCAATGAGTTGATACCTCTAAATGTACAAGGTAAGGATTGTAGGCGTTACATGCGTCATTGCGATTATATAGCTTGAATTGTGCTTAGAGTAGCAATTTAGAGCCTGAAAAATAAACACATTTCATTTTTTAAAACTAGTAAATGCCAAATTCTCCAAAAACCTCATTAACCTCAACCTCAGACTTGAGAAGTTAAATGAATCCATGATGTAACGCAGGAAGACAGGAACGATTTTCTGTTCGATTTTCATAACATTTCACCAACTGTTTTCAATAATAAGAAAAGAAAAAGATCAGAGCATGTGTATAACATATCATCTGTATCATCAATCTCTTTATTTACATTATGATTATTTAAAAAAAAAATCTCAAATTAAATTGAAAAAAGTATTTTCATGAGGTATTTTATCCTGTGCCTCTGTAAATTGTGGCCATCGACGCAAATAACTTTTCCATTTCCAAGAGGTTCAGGTTAGTGAGGTCCGGCTATAAAATCACCATGAAGTAATACAATAGCTATCATGTCACACTCCCTACATACATGTACAGGTTAAGATGCTATGTTTAGTATTTTAAATATTAATTAATTATTGCCAAATTAGAAATTACACGAGAATGAGAACCTGCAGATAATAATGTACAGCATTTGATTCATATTAAGCTAAGCAAGAAATTAAGATTTATATAAGGAGATTAAATAAAAATGTGTTAATTGTTAACTCGTTAAAATCCTGCACGTATCACTTTAGGAGTTGTATTGCAAATTATCAGTAGAACAGAAGTGTGAAGTGAAAGCAGTTTGTCTGGGTTGTCTGACAGTGAAGTGACATTGGTGCTGTTGGTAGCAGCACTGTAGGTGCTGTAGGTCATCCTGAGGTGTGATTGGCCGGCTGTGCAGAGCCGGGTGTCGTCCATCCCTCTTGTCCCCTTCAGTGTTGACTCAAGGGGTTTCTGAGAGGCTTTAGCATAGTCACGGTTTCCATTCGTCTGTCCATCTGTAATCCTCCACACTGATACATAAGACATTAATCTGTCTCACACCCGCTGTCGTCTCAATACGTAGCACCTCGTCACTTTGTCCTTCTTGTCATGTCGTGGCCCTCGGTTCACGCTGCTGACATTTTTCACCTTACGAAACAGACTCCTCGTGCAGGAACTAATCCAGTACGGTCTGATATCATGTTGTCTATCATATGGCCAAATATTGGATATGTGTCAGTCAGTTTTGTCCACTGCAGATACGATGGAGGCAAGATAAGGGGGAAAAGAAATTGATTTATTCCTCAGCCACATTTTGAGAGAAAACTAATTTGGAAATGATTTGAAATTGATCAAATCAAATTGCTGAATTTGCATGTAAAGCATGCAAAGAACAAAAATAACATATGCAAATATTTGTTAGCAGGCAATGACCTTAAATTTGTGTGTTATTTTTATATTATTATGGATGCCCTTTTTTTTCCTATGTACAACAAATTTCATGAAAACTAGTCTGTGGCTCTCACCCCCCGGAGCCAATTCATTCCTACTGAAGACATAAATCTGGGTCACAGATGTGTAGTCTAATTATTTTAAAGCTAAATAATTTGGACCTTTATTGCCAACTTTATCCTTCAAACACATCTCTCTCAGAAAAACAAGTCATGGTTAAACGTTGAGCCTGGGACACGTGTAATAGTGATACTTGTTACCCGGAGAGGTTGGCAGGAGCTATATTATTGTATTTCTACTTAGAAACCTTTGGCGCTAACATTAGCAGAGTACGTTAGCACATCAATAACTAGCGTTAGCACTTCTATGCTACACTGTGATCTGTAGCTTCTATCTTTTATCTTTTTAAGCTGTTTTTGCTGCTGAATCAGTTTGACATCCTAGATATACCCTTCAAAAACATATTTTAGACCCTTCTGTCTGCTTCTCTGCTTTTTCCAAAAACTAGATATTTATTCCAGGAGTGCAGTTAGCGAGTGTGGGCTCCAAATATCTGCAACAAATATCTGCGGCTCACGGTTTACGCAGGTTAAACAGCTCTCATATTAGCCTGAATAGTGACGACATCGTTTTTATCACTGCATTCCCTGAATGAATAGAGCACTCCATCTATTTTTACTATTAGAAAGCCAGCAGTGTGTCTAAATGGCTTTTTACTGCCTCGAACATCAAGTACCCAGCTGCTTATCTGTCGTGCCTTTTATATAAACGCCATTAAAATGCACAAGAGTCGTCTCTCTGTTTCCCCCCCCTCCTCTCTCTATATATCTCTGTCCGTCCTCCTCTCTTCTTCTGGACATGTTACATAATTGTCTGCTTGTCCGCTTCATTTCAAATCCTCCCAGTGATGTGTTCGCCGGGCCTCCCTGGCTGCTTCACAATTCCATCCCCTCGGAGCATATTCTCTCTCTCTCGCTCTCCCTCTCACTGAATTAGCAGCAGTGCTGGTTTTATAACACCATTTACAGAGAAAAACCTCTGATGGAGAGAAAGCAATCTGGCCTCTAAAGCACTGGGATGTGTGTGGATGTTATCCTTGCAGCTAGATATGCCTTCTGTAGGGATAAAGATGGAGAAGAAACTTGTTAAAAACAGCTACTAAGGCTTTGTCTAAAATCAATTCCTATTTACTATGTTATGTACTATATTAACTGGCCGACATTTTATTTGAGTGTCTTAATTCCGAGTGTGTAAATTTCTGCATTAAATAGTTTCCTCAAAAATGGCCCAATTGGCTGGATAAAGATTAGGGCTGTCAATCGATTAAAACATGTAAGCGCAAATTAATCGCACTCTTTTATCTGTTCAAAATGTACCTTAAAGGGAAATGTATCAAGTATTTAATACTCTTATCAACATGGGAGTGGGCAAATATGCTGCTTTATGTAAATGTATGTATATATGTATTATTGGTAATCAAATAACAACAAAACAATGACTAATATTGTCCAGAAACCATCACAGGTACTTAATTTAGCATGAAGAATATGCTCAAATCATAACATGGCAAACTCAAGCCCAACAGGCATGACATGGTTGGTACCAATGGATTCCTGAGGTTTTCTAGTTTCATGTACCAGTGTCTTCACTCTAGTTTTAAAACTGAGCCGCTATAACCTAGAAATTGCATGTGTATGTGTATGTTAATGCATTAAAGAAATGAGTGGCGTCAAAACGATTTCACGTTGACGCGTTAACGTTGACAGCCCTGACAAAGACACATTTAAGGTACGCTTTGAGACTGAGACGCCTTCTGGTTTTCCGTTACATTTCAGGTTCTGCTGCCACCATACGAGGAGGCCATTGCCATACCACCGAAGGAGCCCCCTCCCCAGTATATGGAGGCATGAGAGACGTCCTGGCTTCTGGACGTCTAACCCCAAACACATACCACATCTCTTTCCAACAGTAGGACCCCAACGCTGTTGAAAAACGAGACAAAACAATGTCTTCGAGGCTGGTTTCAGCGTGGACTCCTGCCAACCTTAGATTAGATTAGGCTGACCCTGAGGCAGTATTGCCATCAACTCTCTCCCCCCACTACCACCACCTCTGTTTGTTGTGACGTATTTTCCTCCCCTCTCGTCTCCTCTGTCCTCCTCCAAGGACAGTATCGCAGCAACTCCAACTGCTACCAACCCTCCCTCTTGGCAGCTGCTGTCCCCTGGCAGCATCTAAACTCTTGCACGCCCTGAACACTCTGTCCCAACTTAATTTGCACTTTTCTTTGAGTGAAACGTGCACCGGTTTGGCCACCAACTGTTAATCCCCCAATACTGTGAATCTCCCTCGTGGTCTTTGTCTAGAAACAAACTACCTGATGAGAGATAGCGACAGAAGAGTGAAAAGGAAAGCGACATACACGATCAGTTTTATGCAAGAGCACTTTTTTCAGAAATTGACAAATTCCTTCATTGAATGTAATGTCGAGGTATTTTTGTATGACTTTTTTGTATAACAGTGAAAACTGAGAGAAAAAGGAGTGAGTAGTGAAAGGCGGTCCTGTTTTGTGATATCATCTGTGTACTGATGTGGCTTGTCCTGCGGGAAATCGTATTGACAAAAGGTTCCTCGACCAATAACAACCACGTCTTCCTTTTGTATCCATGTAACACGCCGTCTGTGAACCTGTAATCCATCGACTGCCAGTGAAAAACCTTGTTCACCCATTGATTTCAATCACAATATTCCAGTTTGCCTTCTTGTCCATTTCCTGTCTGTTCCAAGATCTCAAAAGCTGAGAAAGACTGGCATTAATGTAATCATCCAGAGAAGCACACAAACATTTCTCACATTACAGATCCACATCCAAAAAAGGCAATACACATACTGTAAAATGTAAAATGTGTAAACATTAGTGTGTGTGAAGATCTTCCAGTTAAGACTTGTGTTCCCGTCGAGCTGCAGCTTCAACAGCATCGTGTGTGTCTTTTATTGTGTGTTTTTTTTACATGGATCATGGAGTAAAATCTGATCTTTTAAGTTGAGCTAACTTAGCTGGACTGAGGGCATTTTCCTATAAAGGCGCCGCAACATGCGACTGTATGTATGTGTGTGTTTGTGTGCTTGCCTGAGCACTGTATGTGACATTATGATGTAACTCCTAGTTCCTTTTATATGTAGTAACATTTCCTTTGCACATACAGCAATATCGTGTTGAGATATTTCCTGTGCTGGTGACCTTTTTTTTAAATTAACGATGGATGGGATTCTAAAGCATTGATTTAGCTTAGCATAGTAGCACAAAAGCGATATACAGTATATGGAGCTAGGGAAGCTAGACGCTTGTCTGAGACATAATAATGGGACAAACAATATTAGATGTACCTAATCCCATTCTTTCCAATGATTCCTAAGTAGTATTTGCTATAAAATATTCAATCAGAGTTACATTTTATCCTTCAGACTATGCAACAGTGCATTCAACAACTCCTTAGACCTGGAAATACACGTACTATGAAGTAGTGTTCCATTTGATACTAATACTGTAGTTGATAATGTAGCCATTTGTTGGCCCCTTCAATGTTTTCCCTTTGTGAATTATAACCACTGCTTTTGCAAATCCAACAAAGCTGAAAATTAAATTGCACTTTAAAGTCAGCGTGAGCTCACTGGGAACTGATGTGTGTTGTGTTTTTATTCATCTGTACCATGGTGTGCTGTAGCTAAGTGGTTCTAAATATGATCGGCCACCCTCATCTGGGTGACACTCGCATTGTGTGATGTGACTGATGAGCTGCAGATTTTAATGTGACTGCAGGGTTTAGAGAAAAGGATTGTACAGTATCTGGACCAGTGGATGGCTGATGCCTCATTTCATTAGAATCACTTCCAAGACTGTTCTCCATGGCTTTCCATTCACACACATCCTCTTGTTGGATCTGCATGAGCTCATGTCTTCAAATATAAATAATAAAAAGCAAAATCAGTCGGTGTCTGCTTCGGGATTTATTGAGTGAGTCAATGGTTTAGTTGTTTGTTTGACAAACTATACTATGACTTTTTCTGACACACTATATTAATGAATTTTCATGTCACACTATGACTCTGACATACAATGACTTTTTTATTAATTTTTTCTACATACTATACTATGACTTTTTTTATAATTTTTTTGACATACTATACATTGACTTTTAAGGAATTTTATGACACTATACTATGACTTCATGATTTTTTATGTCACACTGACTTTTTTATAAATTTTTTTGACATACTATAGTGTGACTTTTTTGTGGCATACAATAATATTACTTTTTTATGAATTCTTATGACATATAATACTATGGGTTTTTTAATGAATTTTTGCAACATACTCTACCATGACTTTTTTGTGACACACTATAGGCCTACTACTATTACTTTTTTAAATTATTTTTTATGACATACTATACTATGACTTTTTTATACATTTTTATGACATACTATACTATGACTTTTTTGTGACATTTTGACTGTCCTTATGGGCTGTCTAATGTCTAAATAATGCCCTTACCATAAAGACAAAATTCTCAAATTTTGAGAATAGGACTGTTCAAAAAGTGGTTATAATGCTGATGTGCGTGTGTCTTGCTGCCCTCAGAAATTCAGTATCCCTCAGTGGAGACGAACAAGCTGGCAGATCAACAAGGATTTACCCGCCTGCCTCAAAATGGATGCTGGCATTACCTTGGGTCTGACAGCAGGCTCCCAGACAGACACGCTCACCTACTTTCTGCCACTGGGACAGGGCAGGGGGGAAAAAACACAAACAAGTGGGTCACATTCTGTCTCTTTTCTTGCTTGTTGAATGCAGACAGAGTTGCACAACGACGTCAGCTTCATGTAGGGGGAGATATTTGTGAGAGGACACAAGAACCAAAGATTTTTCAGATCTTTTTTTTCATACATTTTTCAGATTTTTTTTTCATACTTTTTCTATAGACATTTTTTTAGACTTTTTTTTCAGACTTTTTTCAGATTTTTTTTTCAGACTTTTTGCAGATTTTTTTTTTCAGACTTTTTTTGCAGATGTTTTTTTTCAGATCTTTTTTTGCAGACTTTTTTTTCAGACATTTTTCAGATCTTTTTTTCCAGACTTTTTTCAGACTTTTTTTTCAGACTTTATTTGTCCGACATTTTTCAGATGTTTTTTTTCAGACTTTTTTTGCAGATGTTTTTTTTCTGACTTTTTTTTCAGACTTTATTTGTCCGACATTTTTCAGATGTTTTTTTTCAGACTTTGTTTTTTAGACTTTTTTCAGATTTTTTTTTTCAGACTTTTTTTGCAGAATTTTTTTTTAGACTTTTTTTGTCCGACATTTTTCAGACCTTTTTTTTCAGACTTTATTTCAGACTTTTTTTTTTGTCTGATATATTTCAGACCTTTTTTTCAGACTTTTTTTTCAGATCTTTTTTTAGACTTTTTTTTCAGACATTTTTCAGATCTTTTTTTTCAGACATTTTTTTTTTTTTTATCTTTTTTTTCAGACTTTTTTTCAGATCTTTTTTTCAGACTTTTTTTCAGATCTTTTTTTCAGACATTTTTTTCAGATCTTTTTTTTCAGAATTTTTTCAGATCTTTTTTTCAGACTTTATTTCAGACTTTTTTTTTTAGACTTTTTTTGTCCGACATTTTTCAGACCTTTTTTTTCAGATCTTTTTTTAGACTTTTTTTGTCCGACATATTTCAGACCTTTTTTTTCAGACTTTATTTCAGGCTTTTTTTTGTCCGACATTTTTCAGATCTTTTTTTAGACTTTTTTTTTCAGATCTTTTTTTCAGACTTTTTTTTCAGATCTTTTTTTCAGACTTTTTTTCAGATCTTTTTTTCAGACATTTTTTCCAACTTTTTTTTCAGACATTTTTTCAGATCTTTTTTCAGACATTTTTTTCAGATCTTTTTTTTCAGATCTTTTTTTCAGATCTTTTTTTCAGACATTTTTTCCAACTTTTTTTTCAGACATTTTTTTCAGATTTTTTTTCAGATCTTTTTTTTCA
>CAKAOI010026824.1:0-34176 GCA_916701655.1 Sebastiscus albofasciatus
AATCAGTCCATATGGTTACCTTTATGTTATGTTTACGAGCAGCCAGTGAATGAATACTCTACTGTAGTCAGGTCATTACTTAAGTATAGCCAATGCACACACTTTACTTTTTGAGGATAATTTATCTAAGATCAAAATAAATCAATGCATATTTAGAGAACATATGTTACTAGATTTGGACAAGCTGCAAAGCCCGGCTCCATTAATAAATTGAGAAATGTGAGGATTCATTACTGTATGGATTTCCAGAGCAGCATCCATGCAAATGACAAAGAAATGCAAATGCGAAGGCATCATCAAGCAGAGTGCTCAAAATAGATTGCCACGAGGTAATCACGGGGCCCACCACAAACATTTCCACCGGACTATGCTGCTTTATCAATTCAAAAATCATAATGTCCAATGTCTTAAGCGTGGGCATACATTATGTCAGGGAATATCTATTTGATTTAGTTGTTGATCTAGTGCTAGAGAGGTAAGGAGTAGCCGCTTTCTCTGACAAATGGCATTTTAACTTCTAAGTGAAGATCTGAAATTGCTCTCCTTAATTGCCCTTTAAGACTGCAGCACCAATTATTAATCAATGGGTGTCAAGGGAGCCGGGCCCACCCTGTATTTAAAGCAATAAATTGCTGAATTATATTCATATTTATTCTAAGTAGGTCTTCATTGTAATTGGCATGTTATTAGGCTGAGGGCTTTTAGTCTGTATCAAAGTAATTCAATTAAAAAAAGTGAAATATAGATCTGTCTGGGATAAACAAACAAGCCAGCTGTAATATGACAGAAATGCAGTGAACGGTCTGGTTAAGTAGCTCATTATTTTTGCCCTTCCTTGAGGAAAATAGCTGCTTCAGGAGTATGAGGCCGGTTTCCATTGTAGCAGCCGGGGACTATGGAAGCACCTCATCAATCCACTTATCCCTGTTCCGTTGGTTGGATAATCTGAGTGTCTGACACTAATGGTGAGGTTGCCTCACGACTGAGAAAATATACAGAGGAGCCAGCTGAACCCCCTCCTCAGTTCTCTCTTCCTCTCTCGTCTTTAGACACACTCTTTCCCTCTCTCGCACACACACACACACACACACACACACGTACAGACAAACATGCAGCGCATACTCCGTCTCTCCCTCTCTTTTCCAATGTTCAGTCAAGAGGGTAATCCTAAGCTCCTTTACTTATCTCAGGGAGGAATTTCCAGCATTAGTCATGATAAGACACAGGTCCTCACTGATAAAGCGAAGGAAAAGCTCTCCAAAGCTAACTAAGGAGGAGATACTTACGGAATGCAGTTTCTGCAAGAAACCTGCTGGATTTAGACGAAAGGCTATTGTCTACATTGCTTTTAAGGACACCACAAGTCCTTGATGTGTATTTTTACTAAGGCAAATAATCATGTAATCACTATGGTGTAATAATATTGATTCATACTATTTTGAAATGCCATGATCCCAAAAAAGAAGGTGCAGTATGAACAATACCTGCTGCCAGTTCTATATATTACATCATGTCCTACAGTGAAACATCATCACAGGTCTGTCGCTAAATTAATATTACCTTTAGTAACACAGACAACTCAGACATCATGATTCAAACTTATTAGGTCGAGATGAGCCTCCTGTCTGCTGAAACGGTGGCGTTTACTTTGGTAGGAAATTGCAATACATTATGTTTTGCTACATATTGTTGAGGGGGTTTTGCAGGTCAAAGTGATTTACACCTTTGGAGAGAGTTTGGCTCATGTGAGGGTGGAGCACAGCGATGGGGAGGAGAGGTTGTGGGGTGTAAAGATTTATCATTTCTATGAACTTTTTACAAGCGTCATGCCTTATCCAGAAACAACAACACAGGTATTTAACCTGTTCCTTGTCAAGCCCTGCTGCCTGGAAAACCTCCATTCTTCTTCGGGGAGTACGTGGACATTTGTTTATTTTCAGCGTTGGCTAATTGACCAAACTATCTTTACGATTTTCCAGTTGCAGCTCTATAAGTACACCACTGAAATGAACATTCTACCACACACAGGAACCGCATCTGACGGATGGCGTGGGTTCATACGGAGGTTAGGGCCTATACGAGCGTGGAGAAACTAAAACAGTGGGCCTACACGCTCCCTCCCCTCCCCTCTGCACCCTGGATCCTGCGTTAAAGAAAGCAGCTCTGTCACATTAATCTTGGAAGCAAACTTGCAAAGCAATTTGTTGAAGGTCAGCAGAATATGTGATAAAAGTGTAGTCTTGTTAAGCATCCATCACGGACTGATTCGGATTTTGAGCAAAGATGTAGTGACAAAAATACACAATGGGTTCAGGGTAATGGGTTTAGGCAGGGATATTGGTTTGGGTAATACAGTTAATAGGTCCGTGGATCTGGGGGCTCTTTTAGGCAGATATGAGAAGCATCACCGGCTGTCATATTCTCCGATGAGAGAATGCATTAGAGCAAACTCTATTTAGTAAAAGACAATTCAATTAGGGACTATTCAGAGACCCCGGATTATTTCCCTACGGGCATCCGCTCAGTCGAGGCAATATTCAGATTTCATTGTGTTTTCAAAGTGGAGAAATGTCAACGGCTGGCTCCTGCAGTGGTCGGGGGGCCTGTATGGACATTTATATTTCAACGGTCAAACAAATGAAGACAGAATTTTCTCAATACACCCCTAATGTACAGTAGCAATATTTTATGGATTGAGTGGCTACATTTATCTTATGACACAGAGGCTTTATGGCTTGTTTGTCTATATGGTAGAGCGTCATCCATTTATTATAGATTCTCCTTTCAGAATAAAAAGCACCATTAATTAAATATGTACTGTGTATCAAATGAAAAACATATCAATATCTGTACCTACTAAAAGTGTAAAAATTGAGCAAAATACAAACTTCAGTGTATCAACCATAGTACGTTCCCATCAATGTCTGCAAAAGAAGAACTGAACATTCAACAATTGACGTATTTCCATGTATATAATTTACATTCTTAAAATTTACACCACATGACAAGCTGGGATTTTCTATACATCAAACAAATATGCTCCACATATCATGTGTGACCACGTAGTAAGTGATACATCCTCCATCATCGAGCGTGGAAGTATATTTCTATGTCATACACACATATGTTGCACATATCGTGTATGTCAGTGCACGGGCTATATACTTTAACATTCTACTATGTCAGTGCATTAAGGCAGATGTCTGCACTGTACACACACACATGTGTTACACATATCATCAGACGTCGAGACTACACCTGTCTCTACATGAAACCGGAGACCCGCGCCTGCATCCAGGGGCTACGCGGCGCACTGACAATGCAACTGGGTCACAGATAGTCGTAAATCCAACCTCCTAAGGATATTACACAAGAAACTGAGATGCCGGCAAATCAATTCACAGTTTGGTAGTGGGCTCATAAAGCGTCTTTTACTAGCTCATCTAAATCCAATCAGCATGATTCCTATGTAAACAGAGACATACAGTATTTCATGCGAAGCTACTTCCTGCGGATGACATTGCAACAGGGGCGTGTCACATAAACAAGTAGGCGATTGTTTAAGATCTAATAGTTTCATTGTGTTCTGTGACGCCGGTTTTGCAAGTCTGCTGTTTTGACAGTTGCTAACTTTATTTTGACCAAATGCTGACAGGTCTTAGGGAGCACCGGAGACCCGACAACTTCTTGGAAAACATAAAAACTTCACAGTGTCTGTGCAATTAATGAATCGCTTGAAGAGTTCTTCCTTGAGCGAGGAAAGGGCAGACAATTTTACCAGTGGAAAGAAAGCAAGAGAGATGTCTCAGTAGATTAATTTGTTGTAGTCGCAACGGTGTTATTACCGGGAACAGCTCCAGGATTTCTATTTCACCATGAGGCCGCGTTGATAAAGTGCTCAGAGCTCAGGACATGAATCTACCCGTGCAACACAAGTTGGGCAGATTTTTAACTGTGTACATTAGATATCTCCTCTGCAGACATATTGAATGACGAAAGACATGACATGATAGTGGCAGGCTACTAAGATTTATTCTGAAATCCAACCATATCACATAACTGCTTTGAGAACAGTAAACTTAGTTCCTGACTCCAACTGACATTCACATTTAATCCGCCACTGAATCATGTCCTTCCTGCGGCTCTGTCTCATACACACTGCAAAAATGCAGTGAATGCATTTCGACACCAGGTCAAATAACATTTTTTTTTATTATTATTAAACACATGCAAGCTTAATCATTATCAGCACACTGGTGACCGTCCGTCTGTGAGGTGTATGATGTTAAAATATGCTGGCACTTCTATTCTTTAGCTCTCAATGACAGAAGGGACCTTGGTAACGAAGAGCAAAATGTCCGTATTCGCATGTAGAACAAAGGAGCTTGATATCAGCACAATGCTTAGGCCGGTATTTCCGCCACCGCTCGTCTCAGCGGGGTTAGCGTTTTGCCTCCGACTGATTGGCTGGTCACTGCCCTTCTCGCCGACTGTGTGGACATTGACTTGTCAGAGGAAGAAAAAAAGAACAACTTTGACAATGTCCTTCCTTTTTTTTTTTCCACTCGCCACACAGATCTTTGCTTGGCTGTGGCAAAGTTTGACTGAACCTTTTGTCTGGGGGAGTTGGAGAGAGAGACACAAAGTGAGAGAGAGAGAAAAGGAGAGAAGAAGGGGGGAAAGGGGACACAACAGCGACCATATGTTCAATGTGACCCTCATTATTCTCAATTAGGGCAGCCATCCATGGAATGGTCTTGCTGATAACAGCCCATAACACCTTCAGTAGAATGGAGCGCAATCTTCCAGTGGCACGATGGACGAGCGGGGTGGCGAGCGGGCGCGTGCATGTCTAAATATGTGTGTGTGTGTGTGTTTGTGTTATCCCCAAGTAAGTGTACACAGACGCCTTTTGTAAACTTATGTCGTAGCGTGCATGCATTCTTGTCATGAGATTTTGTGTAGGCTTTTGATTTTGTGTGTGTGTGTGTTGGGACCTGTGGCGAGGTGGGGCGGGTGGGCAAGCAGGCAGGCTTTGCCAGCTTCTGGAAGGCTTACGGGGGGTGTGTGGAGGGCCACAGCCCAGGTCCCCAGGACGTCTGGATGGATGAGTTGATGGAGAGTAATGGGGTCACATTGAGCATATGATGTAAAGGCATAACCTTATGCCTAACTGTTAATGACATTATGAATCTGGCAGAGTAATTTCTCTTTTCCACTTAACGTATAACAAGAACAATATTTTGACTGGGGGTGGGGTGGGGTGTGTGTGTGGGGGGGGTGGTTGTCTAATCTCTTTGTTCCTCATCCCTAACACTCTGTCGTTCTCTGCAGTCATTATTAGTGCGACGCCGAGCTGAAGGTGACCCACGCGAGAAGCAAGTGAGTGAAGTCGGGAAGAAGTTAGCGAGCTTCCCCTTTTATTTAGACTTCTGTCGTTTCGAAATGAAAGATTAACTTGTCAAAGTGTATAACTTACATATTTATTCATAACCAGAAGTGTATGTATTTGCAATAAATTCTCATAAAACTGCATCTTATAAATAATGTGACTGTACTTTTTCGTTTACACTCAACATAAATGAACTTTCTCGCTGCGGCAAATGAATGAGATTCGTACTATAGTCGTTTGTGACTATTTCCCGCTGGCCTGCTTCCCAAGCTCTTACTGTAACCCAAGGAAGCAGTGACATCACCCTCATTCCTTCTTCGCCTGAATTCAAAATGGCCCAGGTGATTAAGTTCCCCATAAAGAGATGGGAGTCAGTGCAAGGCCGCGGCATTGAGCAGGCTCATTGATTAAAACCAAACGAGAGCCCTCGGCACACTGCAGGGGCGGCGGCAGCACTACTCGCAGTAACTGGTACACATCGTTTGTCTTTGATCTCGTCCTCCTTTGACTATTGTCTCCATCAGCATCTCTCTTCTCTGTGGCAGCTGCTGCCCGTACTCCTCAGCGTCAGTGATAGAAAGCCAAAGTATCAGGCTCCTCCGCACGAGTTGGGTAATCTCGCACGACAAGACTGCGGGTTCATATCAGTTCTCTAAAACCCTGGTTCGTCTTTTGATCATGAAACAATATACAAAGGTCATTTACTGACCTTGTTTTTGTTCCTGTTTTTAACAAATGCGAACACATTTTTGGTGTTTCAATTTTTGATAAATGAAATATGCAAGCTACATGCATGCTCTATCATTAAAGCTGCTATTGATAACATTGATAACATTCAGCCACTAGATGTCGCATTGTCCCTCAACCCGTTCCATTGTATTTACTTCACAACAAGTCATTGCCAGGCATTCAATCTCAGCCATTTATCAATTTTGTCCACACTAATTGACAACACAGAGATTCAACATGATACCAACATTGTTATACTATTGTTTCACAAGCCTTGTTAGAAGTGGGAGCCAAACGTCAGATATCCTCCACAAAGGTAAACAAAACACTAATTTTGGACCCGCCAAATTTTAATTAATTTTTTAATTAATTCACAATTTATTTATTTTTTTATTTTTTTCAGGAAAAGCAATAGTTTTATTCTGAACTTTTCTAAAGGCTCTGTGGATGTATCATTTTTAAATATATATTTGTCTACATAAAAATGTTATCAATAACACCTTTGAAATACAAAAAAAAAGATGATGATGGTCCCGGACATTCAAACTGTTGATTTCTGTAAGGGTCTACTATTTCTGAAAACAAATAACATGACCACCTACAAAGCCCCTGAGAAGATGTAGTGCTTGCTGTGTGTCACACATCACGCTGGATGAGTCTGGTTCCCCAAGATGTAGTAAAATAAGCACAATGTCATGAAAAGCAAATACATGATGAGTTAATTATGCAGCTGGGTGGGGTAGCTCTCACCTCAGTTCACTCTGAGCTCTCCAACTTTGAAGTTGTCCACTGGTAGTTAGGGTTTTGCAAATTTAACTATTTCCCAAACTTAGAATAAACCACAACACATTGCTTCAGTTGAGTGGCCTAACCTTAACCAAAGTTATACTGTACATGATTTGACCAAACCACATCCATTACCATAATCAAAACCCCAGCCATGATGTAGCAATAGCTGTAAGCTCAAGTCAAGTTATTGGTTCACCGTAGTTCACTGTTTCCAACCTCTTCAAGCAACAGGAGAAAACAGCAACAATTAGTATTGCCGAGAAATGTAATATAAGCTTGTTTTGATTTCCCAAAATTCCATGAGTCTGTATATTGCACAGAGAAATGAAAACACCATACACACAACCATCATCAAGCCACAACCTCCTCCTCCTCCTCCTGTGTACACCTAAAACAGAACAAGCCCATACAAGTTTGAAATTGATGAGTGCGCCACTACAAGTTCATGACTTTGACCTCCAGGGTATTTGATCCCTTGACACAGAGTTTATTTTTCTAAAGCTACAGCTTGATATTCCAGCACTTAATTTAAGAGTGCAGTTAAATCACAGAAGCCATAATATGTCAGGCGATCCCACGACTGGGGGTAAAAAGAGAGTGAAAACGGGGAGGGGGAGGGAGGGAAAACAGTAAGTAATGAAAAAGCTATGATTGCTTTTCTGTCCCTCCAAATGACAGTTAGCACCTCAATGACCTGCTCGGGGCAGGGCCATCTAGAAATGACACGCTAAGGCACAACGTCATCTAACAGGGTAGTTACAAAAATCAATACAAAACCCATTTCAAAGATGCTCGGCGAGCGTGTGTGTGTGTGAGGCTGTGTGTGTGACAGAGAGGGAGAGAGAAGGACCTGCTGTTATGTTCATTTATTGAGTAGGCCTGAGGGGCAGAAAACAAACTTTTCTGATATACACATTACCTCGCGAGCAAAGGAATTCTGAAGGCTAAGCAATAACTGCATTCCCAGTCTATTACTTAAGTCATGAAGAGCCCCCTCCGTGGAAGGGGGTCTTTCATTGCATGTCAAGTACGGCTTAATTCCAAACTCGCTGCCCCCAGCCCTCTCCATTGTCACACTTTTAACTAAACTAGGTATTGGCCACTAGAAGAAGAATGACTCTTTGTCCGCTGGGGAATCGATATGCAGTCTCTCTGACATTCACAGAGAACACATGTAAACCAGCCGGGCCAGCCGTACGACTATCTTGTCTTGTTGGGATAGCGGCAAACATCATCATATATTATCCCCTTTGATTTGTTGTCAATACCCAATCACGGCAAAGAGGTGCAGATCTAGCGGAGCACAAAGACACTAAGGAGTGTAAAACAGACAAATGGGCAGGGGGGACATCAATCCGAAGGGCACGTCAGCCTGGCCCCTGATGAAATAGGGCGCCGTGTCGACGGCTGAAATTTATAGACAGTAACATGTGAAAGTGCTCACTCCTCACAGCCCCGAGAGAGGTCAATAGCCTGATGCCTCTGTCCAAATGGGCTTCTCATTAAGCCAGATCTTTCAACGGGGTTTTTTTTGTCTTTCTCTCTCTTTTAAACATCAGGAAAGAATACAAAGACACCTGGTTGTTTGTTGTTTCAAACCAAATTACCATCGCTGGCCTTCCTCTTACAGATGTCTAATGGAAATTGACGCACACGCTTTGGTGCGTCACGCTCCCATATTTCTTTTTTCTTTCTTTCCTGCTTCCGATTTAATTATGCTGTCTGCGTTGCACCATCTGCATTACACCTCACCATATATCTTATCAGGATCACGTCAGATATCACCGTAGTGTTTTGACTATGCTGTGTGAAAACCGAGCCGAAAACCATGGGACTCATTTGCAACACTTGAAAGAAACTTGGTTCAGCTGCGTGTAAATCCCACTCGTCTAAAAAATTTTGGAAGAGACACACACTACAGCAGGTGATTGAGAGGTAGGATTCTGGGTCAGCGGGGTGCTGGATTCAACAAGGATATTTCTCTGGAAAACACAATCAAATAGAGCTTTTACTTTGTGTCAGCTACATTTCCTGTGAGAAGCACCGGCGCTCCAGAGATGCGATCAGTGTTTCAGCAGTACCGGCGCTATACTGGTTCCAGTAAATTACATACAATATGAAAGGGCTCGGCTCTCGCTGATGGACCTCAAACAATCTAAGAGAAAACACTGGTACATCGTCCTGTTGCGTACCGCACACACACACACATATATGCACGACCGAAACTAAATTTAATGTTGTCACTTCCTTCAAAGCCGTCAATGTCAAGAGAGACCACTGGCGATTCAAAGTAATCGGGAAGCCACGTAACAAAAATAAATTTGGGGCTTGACACGCTGTTGGAAAAGAATAGCAATCAGCAAATTTAATGCATTTCTGATGTATATTTAAGGCTCTGACACTAGGCCACAGATGTACATGTGTTGGGTTTCTATTTTGCAAAAGATATGGTCGGTGATAACCTATTATGGGACATCGTCAGCTTCCCCACTGCCTCGGCCTCAGATAGGAAAAATTCCATCACTTGCTCTATCCAGGAGATGTAATATCGAAACAAATTATGGCTGGAATTGAAAAGTCACAAGCTTATTCCGTCTTGATCAAACCGCTGCCAAGAGGCTAAGTGCAGAACTGGAGATCCCCCCCAAAATGCTTTTTATTGCATTATCATCATTGACATCTACGGCACTCCCAGTTCCCAGCTTCAGTAGTAGATATAAATATAGATTTTTAAAGCTATAGTCCAACATACAGGAACCAAGAAAAGTAACAAGAGCCTGTTTTAGTACACAAAGATTTTTTTTTTTAATTTATTGTTGTGTTTAAAAAGTAGGATTTTAATGTGCACAGTTTAATAACAAAATAAGTTTGCGTTCATACATAGCAAGACTAAGTGGATATGAAAGAGAGTCTTCAAAGACTACAGTGAGGGATTCTGATCAATGCGACTGTACCTACCACCTCCGCTATCAGTCAGCGTTTAGGTGTCTGAAGTCAGACCCAACAAGAAAACAAGCCATTAATGTGGCCCCGCCGCACAGACAAATCTTATTTGGCGGGACATCGTTTGTAAGATGTAATGATCACATCTCAAAGTACATAACGTTTGATTGGGTGGCAGGAGTTTGGTTCCGGCGGCAGCAATAATAAAAGAAGTCTCATCTTGGTTTTATGGCGTAGCATATTGAACCATCTGAGTGCTGCCTTGCTCCGCGGTGGCCTGCAGGCGCTTATTCTTTTCAACGGTGATCAGTCCTGACACACCAGAGGTCTGCTGAGACCCAGATAAAGATTTCTATTATCATATCAAATCACACAGCAGTGCTCTCATTATAATTGACACATCTTGAACAGTGAATAAAGGCTGCTCTACATAATGCATAATTAGAAAGTTTTTTGACATTTTTTTTTTTTTTTTGCATATGGTAGTGCATGATAAGAGCTGATGT
This sequence comes from Sebastiscus albofasciatus, assembly GCA_916701655.1. Taxonomy (NCBI): domain Eukaryota; kingdom Metazoa; phylum Chordata; class Actinopteri; order Perciformes; family Sebastidae; genus Sebastiscus; species Sebastiscus albofasciatus. The sequence goes on from CAKAOI010026824.1 coordinate 10,360, forward strand.
TAGAGAGAATAGCCTTGGCGGGACATCAAAAGATCTCATAGAAGTTAGGAGATTACGGTCGGGTACAGTGACCTCCTGACCCGGCTGGATCCCTCTAGATGGCTGAGCCGCGCGCGAAGCCGGGGCCGGCGAACGAAAGGGGCTGATTTCCCCCCACCCGTCCTTGCCGAGACCTCGTTAACGACTTAGAAGACCCATCAATATTTAACAACTCTATGATTGAAATTTCAAATTCATCTCCTCAATGGTAAATCACAAAGGAGAGGGAGATGGGAGTGAGAGAAAAGAGAGGGGGGGAGAGGACATAGAGAGAGCGAGTCATTTTTATCAGAGAGCTATTTTAAATAAAGACTGTGATTTAGTGAGGCCACACCAAGTCAATTAGGGGCAGAATATCTGAGCTCTGTTTAAGTAGTTACTGAATCACCATATTGGATCTGACTGTCTAAAAATCACTCTGATATGAAAACATACTATTCCCACCCGGTGGGGGACGAAGAGTGTGTGAGATACAAGGGTGATTTCCTCCCCTTGTCTCTCTACAATTCCTGTCTTCATTCCTCTCCCTCTCTCTGCTGCTGCTTCTCCTCTTCCTTGATTCCTGCCATCCACTCTTCTTTTATGCATTTCTCAACCCTTCGTGCCCTCTCCTGTTCATTCGACAGACTTGAGTCAGAGAGCAAGCGATATAGCTTTACTATTTTATGAAGGTGTGTGGTTTCTTGGCGGTGCCAGAGTTTTCCCTGTGTCTGACAAAGTCCTGAGGAGGTACCGTGAGACCGAAGTAACGCCTTCAAAATAAAACACGCCTGTGTAATACAAGCCAAGAATACCTGCCTTTAAAATCTATGGATTATTTATCCAATTAGCATTTTGATTTTTAATCTGGAATTACCACAAATCGGGAAAAAAAATAATGTATTGTGAGGTAAAAACATTTGATTTCATTTTTAAGTTCATCTACAATGACTCACTTTGTTTGCATGTGGTATACAGCTCAAGTCTTCTTTTTAAAATACACACACACACATAATATTGCATCTGGACAAAGTATACCTAAATCATCCGCTAAATGAAGAGGCATACAATACAGTATGTGTCCTTTATTCTGTAATTGCCTTCCTCTCTGTGTGTGTGTTCTTTAGTCATGTGGTTTCTTGGAGTTAAACACAGCAGCAGTAAAAACCAAAAAGAAATCACTTCCTGATGCAGAGCAGTCATCTTCCTCTGTGTATCAAAGACAAATTTTGCGGGAGCACCCCTTGCCTGCATCCCGTCCCTCCCCAGCCGTGTGTGGCTTTTGGTTCACTGGAGGTCAGGACGATCATTCACCCCAAGGCCCGAGGGCGCCCATATACTCTCCCCTTTATGACCACATAAAGAAAGCCAAGTGCTCAGGCGTGCCTGATTAGCTGCCCTAATATGCTATTTGTGACTAATTTCAGAGGCGCTAAGTCACAGGTGACGGTCCCGGGCTGTAAATCTAACTCGGCCAACCTTTGACGCTGCATGGGTGTGTGTGTGTGTGTGTGTGTGTTCTTGTGTGTGTCCTCTCCCCCAGGATGCACTAGTAGGTCCCGTGGTGAATATGCAAAGGCCATTTAGGTGAAAGGCAGGGCATAAAAGTAATGGATGGTAGATGAAGCCATCTCAAGCTGACAAGTCAACTTGCTCCTATATATGCAGAGAGGAAGTGTGTGTGTTTGCGTGCGTGTGTGTGTGTGTTTGTGTGTGTCATATGTAAAAAAAATGCACTGGACTAGAGCAGTTTTGTTTTCAGCACAATCATTACTCACTGCCTGCAGCGCTGATACACTTTTACTGCTGACATTTGGTGGTGTTACATTTGTACATTTTATGTGCTTTACTGATTGACTAGTTCACACGATGCAAATCAGAATAGTTAAAAATTAGTTAATGAGTGTCTTTTGGCTGTATCGGAGTGGAACAAACTGTTTTACACGAAGAGCAAGGCATTTTTGACCTTGTCCTACATTAGTTGTTTGATTTGATTTTTCCATTAAAATGATTTGACAAAGAAACAATGTTTTGATACGTGTGTATACTAATGTAATGGTGTAAAACGTAAGGTATTTCTATTTATTTATTTAAATTTAAAACAAGTAAAACAGTAAAATGTTGACATTTGTGCGTATGTATTAATTCTGAGAATTTAACACGTAAAAAATGTTCATTTGAAGAAGGCTGTAGTTAACAGACTGTCGCTCTCTCTGCTCCTGTGTCTATCCTTTACTTCCTCATAATGTGTCAACAGTTCCCTGTTTGAGCTGTTTTCCTATTATCCCCCTGACCGCTGCTTTTCTGACCCCACGGTGGAGTTTTGACAGGATAAGGGAGGAGAGGGGAGACGAGCAAAGCAATGCTGTTGAACTGCTCACTGTGTGTGTGTTTGTTTGTGTGAGTGAAATAGAGCGGGAGAGAGAGAAAGACTGTGTGTGTGTGTATATGGAGGAGAGAGAGGGACAGTTACAGTGTGTATGCATGGATGCACGAGTGCATTTATGTGTGTGTGTGTGTATGTACACGGTATGTTTGTGTGTGTGTGTGTGCGTGCATGTGGTCCAGTGACCTCTGTGCTGGCTGTGCTGTGTCCTCCAAGCTGACAGAGTCCTCTCCTCCAGCTCCTCAGTGTTTAACACCCAGGGTCTGTTCCCAAATGGCCAGCCTCAAACACCCCCTGCTTTACACACACACACACACAAATGCACACCTTTCAGCAGCGTGAGGGCTCCCACTCTGCACCCTAACACTGCTCCAGCTCCAGAGAGGTGAAAGCTATGGGTGGGTGGGAGGGGGAGGCTGAGCTATACCCTCACCTCAAAGCCACACAACCGAAAGGTTAACAGTTGTGCCAGATGTGAGGTCACCAACCAGTAAGGAATCACATTATTTCTATATGAATGACAATGTACAGCCTTGAGACATTTGGACTTGCATTTATTCAGAGTAGAGCTGACAGAATATGGCACCCAAGACGTTTGCCGGTGAATGGTTGAGATATGCAGCAACAGGGCCGAGACATTTTTCACCCATTTGCATTTATGATAAATCAATGAAAGTGTATTGTGAGGTATTTTGGGTAAGGAGAATTACAGCACAGCCTTGTCAGCGGGGTTTCATTGGTGTTTTCTTTTGAAAATTGCAACATTAAAGTTTTTTTCAGGATATTATCCTGGCCAATGAAGCTTTAAGAGTAAAATATGTTTTCATAGTGTGTGAATCAGTGTCAGAATGTACCAGTAATTACAATAAAAAAAATCAAATAATGACAATAAACTAATAATAAACCAGAAATCTGTAAATAATTAACAAATAAAATAAATCTATAATTAAAAGATAGACAGATGGATGGATATATTTCCATTATTTACTTTTTTTTTATCTGTTACTTGCAAATTCTTATCAACAGTCCTATCCACCTGTCCCTCACACCTGTCCCTGGGAAACCTTGCCCAAGCAGGTCGTAAACACCCCAGTCTCACACAATTGAACAGCCGAGGTTAAAGAATAGTCCAAATAATAAGATGCAAGCCTCCAAGTCTGGTAAATCAGTGTAAAAAACACTCTTCCCTGCAGCCAAAATACTTCAACCGCCTGTCCCTGTTTTGAAATCATAAACAGCCCACCGTCACCTCACCAATGGTAATGAAATGCAAAACGGCGTGTAAGAAAATATCAAAACCTGTCTCAGCTTCGCGCCCCCTTCGTCGGGAAACACTTTAGAAATGCAGGCGGTATCACGTACTGTAGCACAAACACAGATTCTGTCTCGGCCAAATTAGGGACATTAAAAAATCACAGGCTGAGAACTTGCTAATTATTACAACCCCCTTACAAACAGAGACAGTCGAGCTAAGCAGGCGAGCCACTGGCTGACTCCCAATGTCACTTTCTCCGGGTAACAAATATCCAAAGGTCAAAGTGTGTACTTCAGGGGAATAGGGAAAAGCTCAGCGGGGCTAAGTGGTGTGTGTCTGTGCGTGCATGTGTATCTTTGAAGGAATCTAGCCCGTCATGTCCTCTAAGACTATGCTGCCACCTGCAGCTCCGGGTACGAACAAAGACACAGGTGCTGCTGAGGGGGAATAACAGGCAGGGCAGTAAGTCACAGACTGTAGAAGTCATGCACACAATTACCATTAAAATATGAACATAATCTGCGGCTACAAACTCATTAAGTCGACAGTGTGGCAGTTTCGCAGACAACTGAAACAAGGAGTTGTTGCATTACGTGTTGTTTATAAAATGAGGACTCTAATACTCTACATTAATTGCTCTCACTGAATTAAAAAAACAGATATTTGAAGAACATTGCTTTACCGTATTTAAAATATTTGCAAAATGACACATTAAAATACAAGCTATGTAACACATATCATAAATAAACACTGATCGATTTAAATATTCCCCAAATTATTCTACGTGAGGAAAACACAGACGCTTACCTGTTGGGATTCATGCAGAGTATCTTATAGGTCCATTGTGTGGACCTTACGGGTGAACTCGCATGCAGTGAATGATCCCATCCCAAACGCCTGCTTATTGTCTCACAACCCATTTATTGTTGCAAAGGACAGCAAGATGTATGACCCCGCAGCAATTAAAATATTAGATATCAAAGTGCAGATGCCGGGGACTGTTAAAGAAATGTGATAGTGAGCATGAGTAATGACGGCACACATGACTTGTCACAAATAGAAAAAAAAAAAAGAAGAAAAGTGAAGGGTGGGGGTGACCTCGAATGCAAGGATTCTGTATAACAATATTCTGTTGCCTAACAATGAGCACTATTATTTTATTTGAGGAACTCTCTCTATTCCACAAAGAGACGGTGAACTTTGGACTGACATTTGTACAGATGTGGTAAGGCTAGAAGCCACCCTGTAATTAAAGCGCTCACCCTGGGAAAAAAAGGTGTGATCTTCTGTCATACTTTGACAAGGCTCCGAGCACCGGGCAAAGCAATATAGTTACATGCTTGGTAGCAGCTGGAAGAAGAATGACTGTATGTTTGATTGCCTGATAGCCGGACTGTATCTCCAAGCTATTGTTTTTACGTGATAGCGATCAAAGTTACGTGTGTGTGTGTGTGTGTGTGTGTGTCTGGTTGTACATGTGTGTGTATTTCCATGTGACAAGTACCTTTGAAATATATATTGTTTCTCATTTAACTAAAAGGAGGGGATTAAAAAAGAAGTTCAAGATGAGATACATTCCAATTGTAGGATAACCGTATCCATATTTAATATGCAGCATTGTAACCAGATCTCTCTTTACGTCGATGAAATATATTTTGACTTCACTTCGCCGCCTTGTAGAAACCTGAGACAGACACCATATATACTCTGTCAGAATCATTAAGTCAACATGCCATCAGGTTCAACTCAGAGTCTCTGCTCCGAATTTGAGAATGATACAGCCTGACGCGGCTTGAACTTTGCGTCTGCCAGGAGGGGCTATTCTCTGTCAGCTTCGCCATTCTCCCATGGCTTTAAATATTGTAGGCATCTTGGGGATGTGGAGACGCATTTGTCATCCTTGTTTGACAGGCTTGATGAAGGGGTTGTCTGTCAGTGTTTCACAAATCCGACCAGACCACGAGCCCACGGGTGGCGCACAGACAGTCACGAGCGGCGGGGGAGTTCCCTCCCCTCCTGGCTCACGGGGTAATTGTGATAATACTGGGATGGAAAATTATAGAGGGGTGAGTTAAGGAGATACTTGAATTAAACGCAGAGGCTTGACACAGTGAGGAGAGTGTGGGTGGTCTGATGCTGCGAGGGCAAGTTCTTACAGTTCATTCTTAAATGCTGTGATACTTGTAGCACTTATGTGTACTCTGGTATTAAATCTCAAAAAGCCGAACCGTTTTATTTTCTTTCTTGGCTTGTGCTTTCAAATTAAGGGTTCTGCATTGTTAAACCTGTATTGTTAAACCTGTCACTTATTTCATAATAATTTTTAAGTGTTTTAAAATGTCAGGTTATATAGCTTTTTTTGATTTGGAGATTTTGCAGTCACTTATTTAAAAAAAAAAAGGACATTTTTCTAACCTTTTGCATAAAATACTGAGACGATCTATCCCAGTCAGCAAATAGCATAACAGTCCTATAAACTAACTTCAGCTGGAAAGACACAACAAACAGTGTCTTTCTCCCTCTTTCCCTCTCTCTCTCTGTCTCTGACATCAGGGTCAACCTAGCATATAATAGACAAACTTGGCAGTAATCTGGGGACTCTGAGAGAGGTCCGGGAGATTTATCAATCAACTGGCCACATTAAACGGATTTCCTAATGAAGTGAAGTCTTTACAGGGATTAATCCTCTACCACCTGCAAGGAGCCACCTGCTCGACTGCCATAATTGGCATGGATGGCACCGCCACCATCAGCAGAAAGAGGAGAGGCACAGTGAGAGGAAAAAGAGGGAGAGAAAGGGGGAGAGAGACGACGGAGACGAACAGAGGGGGAAAGAGAGAGAGAAAGAGACGGACAGAGAGGAAACAAGTTGGAGAGAGGACAAAGAAGCTAGACATTGGGGTGTCAAACTCATGCAAATGATGACACTCAGTGTGTTGCAACGACACAACGAGGGAGGAAAATAAATAAAATATTTTAAAAAAAGGAGACGAGACAGCGCCAGGTCTCTTATGACACGGCGATGAGCATCCAGCCCTTAGTTTGTGCCAGTCTTGCAGCATTCCAAGACCTTGACAGCAGCTCCTCGCTACATCTTCCAGCTGTGTCAAATCTGCCTATGTGCTAATGAACGTGTCAGCACCCCGATCGTGTCATTGCTGTGTGTGTTTCAATTCACCTCTGAGCACTGAAATTCTACCCCAGGTGTACCAGCTTACGCATTACATTCGCCCGCAAGTATTTCTGCATGAATAATTACACAGTCCCAGCCCGTAAAGTTTAGAATCCAGACTGGTGTCCTGCTCATACTGCCAAACCAATCTTTTTGATTGTGTTGCCGATTGCTTTAATTTGAACAGGCGGACGCTGTGCATGCAATATGGACACACATTTATCAAGCCTTTGTTAAGAACGACCAATCCGGCATTTTTTTTTTTTTTTTCTGACACCCACTTGATTGATTGCAATAAGATTAAAGAGATTTTGGCTCACAGTTGACAGCATTGTAAAGTGAAGCTTCTAGGGCCCAGTTTTCACAAATCAAGGAAGAAAACTTAAAGCTAGGGTGAGTAATGTACTTTAAAAGCATTTTTTTTGTTATGTTTGTTAAAATTCTCTTTACATCCTGTCAATAATCAAATGCTCTGACAAAAAAGAAAACAAATCCGGTATCTGTGGCTGTTGCAACCTAGTTACACAGGCCTGTAATAAGCCCCTCCAATCATTTAATTTGGCCAGAATGAAACGATTGGCCCATGTACTCATTGCGAGTCATCGGAGTCTTCTTGACTGTGAGTACTAACAATGGCCATGTTTGTTGTTTTCATTCATTATGATATGTTTACGTTCATAATGATAATTTTGGGGAAGTGGCTTTGGAGGCAAGCCTGAACGGACGGACCATCAGTGTTGCCGACTTGGCGACTTTCTCTCTAGATTTAGGGGCTTTTGGAGCTAGTGCTGCTGGGTATTTTAATTGGAAAAGAGTTGGCAACACTGGGCTTGGTTTTTTGTTTGGATCATTTTTAAAATCTAGTGTACTGTTGCTGGTTTCTCCAATGTTACCTACCCAAGCAGTATACTTACGTGTGACCAAAAGATGGTGGGAGCAGAGGCACACAAGGTATGCAGTTGTTAAAGGGATTGATTTAACAGGAATAAATTGATACCAGTGCCTGGTGTCAATCATGACCAATCAAATTAACTCATCTTGTGCAGTACACTCTCTGCAGAAGGTTCTGCAGTTGCAGAGTTGCATTTATAAGGCACTCAAATATGAATGACAGTCCAATATAGCAGGAGATGATGATCGTACATAACTACAGGTATAATCACTTACATGACCAAGGTATTTTCACATTAAGACCGAACTGTAAAAGTCTGACTTTATTTGATGAGAAAACACCTAATATAACATAACACCTTCTGTCACTATCACCAAAACAACTGCAACCATACAGTAGCTCCACCACACCGAGTTGTTTACTTCATTCTATGCAAATGCTAGGTGCTACTTTTTGGGAGACATTGGAAAGAAAGTGATGACTCATGAAGCTGATGCAACCCAGAGGTTTTTTGGCCACGGAGAAAGAACTTTTGAACCTCACTGAGTTCAGTGATGTAGAGTGTGGGGAAAAATTTGAAATGGTGCAACAATTTTTTATCGAGGTGTTTGGTCTAATGTGGTTACTCAGGATGTCACCACCTATGCTCGTGTACTCAGAACAATTTGCACTGGAAGCAACTTGGAAGCTGAGCAGAATAACTTGCCATATCAGAGCTAATCAAAAATGTTCTTGCCATGTAGTCTGTACTGACAGCAATGTAAATACATCAGAGTTAATGACGTAGAATAAAATGTGAAAGACTGCTTATGGTGGGTGGGAGCGGAGCTGGATGGGCCCAACAAACACAGGACTTTCAACCAGGAGACCGGTGTTTCGTTTTGTAAGTTACATTAGTGACATGTATTTAGTGACGTTTATGACATGTTTCCATACATATTGTACTTAGTTTACTTAGTTATTTCATGGCCAACCATGATGTTTTTCCTAAACCTAACGAAGTGGTGTTGTTGCCTAAACCCGAGTGGTTTTGTTGCCCCCTCCTGGTACTGCACCTTCATACACAAGTATAATATTCACATCTTGAAGAGACAAAACGTGACACTGATACATTATCTCTGGTGGACAGGTGGGTCTATTACACACTTTGGCGTGATACCGGGTTGTGAATTCATCGACGTAACCTCAAATGCTCAATGTCTGAAAAGTTGAACTTGGAGCTTTTCATGCATCTATAGTGATTTGTTGTCCTGGGTCACGGCGGTCAGGTTAGTTGCGACCTGAGTCCTATTTGACGACTGGTTGTCTGTGTTTCTGTGATTCCTGACTAATGATCATCTCTCCAGAGTCGTAACTCCTGGGAAGAAAAGATGATTTTGTGGTGTCTGCCAAGGGACTGGGACTATTGGCACAGCTAGGGTGTCCCTCATTTGTTATGGAGCCATACCGCCACCTTGCCAAAAGAGGTGCCAGGCCAAGGACAAACTCTGTGTGTGTGAGTGCTCACAGTCTGACCCCCATCCCACGACTAAAACCTTGGTGACAAGCCATATTGGCATCTAAAAATATTGTAATGGAGCTATAAAGCAGCAAGGCAAGGCACTTGTGTTTGTTCTCAAAGACAGACAGAAGTCCTGTTACTATTCTTTTATTAGTTGAAACTTGGTAATGGAATGAATCAGGTTTAATCTGTTTGTATCTATTTTACTAGGCTGTTCATAGTTAGTGGCCAAATGAGTTCACTGACTATGTCCAACTTCTCTGTATTGGGAATGATAGACCTCCTAGATGTCCAACAGTCTAAACTAAAGTGGGATGTGTAACCTACTTAGAGGAGGATGGAGTGGTAGATCTGCATGCGAGGCCTGCTAGTTTTCTGAGGAATTGTGTCATGTAAAGTTAGATTTGGTCAGACTGTGCTATGTGAGAGTATGGTATAAGGGCTGCCCTCTCTAACACAAACACACACACACACACACAGAGAGAGAGAGAGAGCTTCATCCACCTCCTCGTCTAACTCCTCAAGCTGTGTTGTTTTGAGTGAAAGAAGAACCGTCCCTAATCCACTTCACGGATCAGTTTCACAGAGACGGTAAAGCCATTCTCCCTCCAAGCTAAAGCAATTCAGATCAGACACCTTGATGTCTCAAAGAGCACACAGTGAGCTCTTGTTTTCTGTTTTGACTGCTGGGAATCCATGCCAGACAGCACCCCTGATTCCAGCTCACAGATAAAACTAATGAGGTTTTCATTCAAGTCCGTTTTATAACAATAACTGAGTCATCGCCAGACGTGGCTGTTTTCACTAGCGCCCGAGATTCTGTGATCCACTAATCTAGGATTTGGGGGAGTTAGATTTCCAAAACTGAAGGTGTAATGCTGTACAGCATCTCAAATGCAGGTGTTGCTGCCCTTTTTTCTTTCACTGTTACTTATAAATGCTTTATGACAACATGCACAGAAGCAACGTATCCTCATACAACGTGTAATATCTTACGGAAAGTTATTCCTCACTTTTGTTCTTGCGTTCACAGGAAACTTTGTTGTTTCAGGAAACAAAAGTACTTATTTAGGTTTTGGAAAAGATCAACTTAGTTAGGTTAAGGCAACAAAACTACTTAGTTAGGTTTAGGAAAATATCGACTTGGTTAGGTTTAGGAAACAAAAGTACTTAATTAGGTTTTAGAAAAGATCAACTTGGTTAGGTTTAGGCAACAAAACTAGTTAGGTTCAGGAAAATATCGACTTGGCTAGGTTTATGCAACAAAACTACTTAGTTAGGTTTCGGAAAAGATTGATTTGATTAGGTTTAGACAACAAACTACTTACTTAGGTATAGGAAAAGATTGTGGTTTGGGTTAAAATAACTTTGGAAGTGACGTAATTTAAGTACAGAGGTTACGTGATAAATATATCAACATTGACTTCTGGTTTCACACAGGGTACAAACATCGGTCTCCTGGGCAAAAGTCCAGTGTTTTTTGACCCACCCATCCACCAAAACCTCCTCCCTACATGGTGTTTGTTGTTTTTTATACTTCCTGATTTACGATTAGTTGGATTACATATGTATTGATTTTGTGTGATATACAGTATATGAAAAACAGTGCATTACTTTTCGTAGGAATAGCTACGAACAGTGTATGAGAACGGCCTCACAGAAGTGCTGCAAGAATGAGTTAAACCATGTACTGGCTTCCTCTTTATTTATATATTCCAGAGAATGAACAATCATTTTCAAATCTTACATTTTGTAGCTTTGTTACAATTGATAATTAATAATTAATCATGGAAACCAAGCAGTGCTGATTTAACACATTACGTCATTGTCTTTCGACACGGTTTAATTTGTATCCGACACCTGAAAGAACCACTGTCACAACACACCTTTCCTAACGCTGCCCAGTATGAGGTGTCGGTGACATTAATGAGTTCATTTTGCAGCTAATTGTGCAGTAATAGGAGAGTAATTATAGGGATCAGCTAGCTGACCCTGCCTTGATACCTACCTGACACCTGAGAGATCTGCAGACATGCCCACTAGTATAGCTATCTGTCCCAACTATTCCCACAACCCCTTGCTCTTGCGTTGCACTAGGAGGTGACACTGGCATTAGCAGCTGACTTAAACATCAAAGACGAGGCCTTAATCCTTTAACAATAACCCTGGATGTCCCGACAAAGACATTGTTTATATAGACATGTCAGGTCGGACACCTCATCTAACCTTCCACTAGATGCCTCGAGGTGACTCTGCGTTGCCAGCGGCATTCCTGAGCTTTACACTTCTCAAAGAGTTCTCTGTCAGAGAAATCCTTTCCATTCTTGCTAAGGGGCATGCAAGCAGCAGAGGCCATCAAAAACACATCTTGTGCAGTCGATAATGGCTCTGCTAATTTTAACAGCAGTTGAAGAAGATTTATGCAGTCTTTAATAAGTCCACACAGTGTCATAACTCTGTTCATGTAACATAGTCTGGTTTAGTTTGTTAGGCGTTTGTCAGGACTTGTTTTGGGCAATGATAGTTTGGCTATTGTAGGGGGGGTTTTGCTCAAACTTGCAGCCCCTGTGGCTGTACCGTTTCTATCTTTCCTCAATGACATCATGATATAAGGTAAACGGTTTCCAAAAGAAAAGAATTGGTTCTGAGGTGTAACAAATGTGAGAAAAAGTTTGGGCCATAAAAAGCTGACGACACCATTTAGAAAAGAAATGTGTTTTCCTCCCACCTTGCTTCTATCCAGGGGCCTAATAACTTGTGTGAACTAAGAGCCCACCTCTTGGCCACAGGGTCACCAGTAAACATAAATAACAGATTGTAGAGCTGCTCCCGAGTGGTGGCAGGGGCTTAGATGGGCTAGATAGAGCAGAAATATGGTATATAATACACACCTGGCAAAACAAAAAGAGGCACAAACTCCTTCTAATAGGATAATCAGCCATGTATTCTTTTACAGGTACTGTGACAGAGTCCATCATTTCCCACTAATGTGTTTCCCAGGAGTTCTGGATGCCCCAATAGACCTTCTACCATACAGATTCCTGAAACTGCAGCTGACATTGTGGTAACTAAGCTTTTTTTTTTTTCCCTCCCGCTCTTCCCCATAGTGTGCAGAACTTTCACACAGTTGTGGTTGCATCAGCAAGTTGCCAGTAACATTGTCTCGCACACCGCTTAAAGTAAATAGAGTTGGTGATATCTTTGAAGACATTTCTGAAAACTTGATTATGCCCCGTTGGCCTCAGACGCCACGGTGCACAAGTCTGAAAATCAGACCACCGAGCGTGACGGTCCTTCCCTGCAATGATGTCAATCTAAAAAGAAGACAATTCAGCTGTCACTTTAGTTGTGACGAACCGGATAGCTGTACTCTCTATTTCTGCTTTGGAATACATTGACATGGTCTGCGTGCACGGGAGTAAAACCCACAACAATGATCCAGTCCAAGTTAATCAAAAGTCACGACAATGTCACTTCGGAGGAGTGCAAGTAATTATCAAAGCAAATCTTTGTTCTTCGCAGTCGGTTTGTGTGGTACGCACCATCGGCGTCTTACCGCGAGGCCATCGTAACGCTACCGTTTCAAAGTAAGAATTCACCCCGTGCCCCAAATCAGAGGCTCAGTTAGCACTGACTTAAATCTTATGTAACTCTGGGCTTTTGACAGGCAGACACCTCTGCTGACTACAGATAGGTAATTTGTTTTGATCTGTGATTATACCCCTCGTGTTCAGAGGAAGATGTAAACCCTCTTGTGAAGCTGTTAGGCAAATCCTCACAATGTGGGGAGAAGTGCCCCCGGGGGTCTCAAGTTTTCACCCTCCGTCTCCGTCTTCTTCTTTTCTCTCTCTGTCTTTCTTTCTCTTCCTTTTTCTTTTTTTTTTCATCTCGTATGAGAGACAAAGCCTCCTGCCAAACACTGAAGCCCCCCAGGAGCTCATCATACAGAAAACTAGGGCTCCTCGGAGAACGAGCGAGAGGGGAGGAAGGAGGAAGGAGGAGGAGGAGGAGGGCAGAGAGAGATGGAGCGCAGACGGAGGGCTTGTGTTAAGGTGGGAAGAGGGTGTTTGCATGTGTGTATGTGTGTGTGTGAGTTCTTTCTACATTGTTAATGACTGTTAAGAGTCTATCAGAGCCACGGGGCATTTTGCACATCCCACAAGCCTCCCTCCTTTGACTCCCTCCCTGCTATTTCCTTAACACTGCCTTTTGTGGCCTGTGCCAGACATACCTGCAAAATTATCTACTAATTATCTACTAAATATGTTTGTTCATGTTGGTTGAACAGCTCACTTAATTGAAGGGGCGCTCTACCTTCCCTCTGCTGTTCCCCTCCTTCGTGCCCTCCGAGTGCGGGAGGTGGGGGGGTGTGGGCTTAGGAGAGTGGCTTATCTCCAAGAGCTCGTTATATTAATGCCAGTAATTATGTGTTTTGCTTACTTTTGATGTGCCTCTGTTCAAACGGGGAGAGTTAATAAGAGGATGATGGCAAATATGTCGGAGGGCCCTCTGTGTTGTCTTTGGGATCTGGAAATTCCTGTGTGTGCCGGTGGGGGTTTTATACGTGTGTGTGTGTGCGTGTGTGTGTGTGTGTGTGTGTGTGTGTGTGTGTATGTGTCTGTGTGTGTGTGTGTGTGTCGGGGTGGGGGGAGGCACGAAAGGGGTGGCACCCGACTCACAACAATGTCAGTACACAGGTAATGGCAGGAGCTTATGATCAAATCTTCACTTCATTTTTTTATACTACTGTTCTTCTCAGACACACACACACACACACACACACACACACACACACAGACACACACCCCAGCCAACGCCATCCTTTGGATCCTAAAAGAGGGTGGAGATGGCAGTGGGAAGGGGATTGTTTCAACTCTATTTAAGAGGGTTAGAAAGGGAGCTCCTCTTGCCAAGAAGAGCACAGGTCCCTCCGCTCTCCCCGAGGAAAGTGCTGGCACGAAGAGGCGCTCTCTAATGGAAAGAAACAATCGCTAATGAGGGAAATAAATAACAGGCTCATAAAACTGAGAGAGGAGGGGGGTGGGAGGAGATGAGGGGAAGAACAAACGGAGTAAAGTTAAATTTGAATGATGGTCATATACTCGCAGGCAAATACAGCAGATACACACACTCAGTGTTGTTTAGCTGTCATTGCTAATGAGAGAGTGTGTCTGTGATGTAAGGACAGGAGCTTGTTGATGGAGATTCAGACAGACAATTGAATAACATTATCTTCTCTCTCATTGTTCATTGTTTGTTTCCTTTTTTTTTTTGTTTCAGCATAATGATTAATATGCTAAAAACAGCAGAACCTCTCTCTATACCCTCTGTATTTATTTCCTGGTCCGATACAGTAATTTGTAAAAGAACATTTGTGTCACATCAGATTAAATTTACCCATCATTGGATTGAGAATAGATTAAAATAGGTTAAAGTGTGTGTGAAAGTGCCAGTACAAGTGTGTAACTTTCATTTCTTTTACTTTTGGGTGAGTAAAAAGGTAAAAAAGTAGCCGCATTCTCTCTGTCTGCATTATTGCCTGTTGTGTCCTCTGGGCCAGAGGAGCAAATGTCACTTTCACAAAGTGTGAGATGAGCAAAAGCGACATTTCAGTGCGTGTACACAACAACTACCTTCCCTGTATGAAAATATTGGATTTTCTTGGAAGCACCATGTAGCCAGAGCTTTCAGTGACTCTGCTTTTAACACTATGGTCATCGCAGTGTACACTTGAGGGTTCTTTTTTTTGCAAATAAATCTGGTTTTCATGCCACTTTCAATCAGGTTGTCTTTTTTTTTTCGCTGACTGTTAAATTAAAAGCACCCGTTTTGCTGGTTTGGTTTCTTCAAAATTTTGAGGCCCAGAAAAAAAATCTCCTTCTCTCGATACGCATCTCATTCTATCTCCGTGTGTGTCTTTTCTCTTTTCATCTCTTTGTACCTGTCTATGTCCCCCCCCTCCCTCCTATGTCTCTCTGCTCTCTGAGGCTCGCTGCTTTGCGAATCCACTCCCTGGGACTGTAGAGGCGGAGACAGAGACTGGTTGAAACACACTGCGGTTTCGACATTCACATTCCACCTGTGTTTTGACAACACATTTCACAAGAGGGATCTGAAGTGGTTTTAGAGTTTCTCTCCTCGCCATTTGATATCAAAGAATGATCCCTGCAATGGCAGAACACGCAAGACTCCATGGGACGGATTAATGCAACATTAAAAGTAATCCCTGTAGTCAGACGCTGCCTCTCAACCAAAGGAAAGAAACAAAGAGACAACGGCGCTGGATGTCTTCATCGGAGGGGTGCGCATCAGGAACAAGAACGTCTTCCTGTATGAAATGTTTACACTGCTACTATTAAATAGGTTGACACTAGTGATGACAAGAGTAATAATTATCATTACACGCATGACTGCCAGCCACCTCAAAGCCGAACAAGAGATTAAGCAAAGATTACTGTCTGTTTCACGGCTGTGTGCCCTTGCAGCTATATAGCCTTTTCTTTTTGTTCGACACTTCAAATAAGAAACAGTCACTTCAATAATGGTAGCGTTAAAAGGTGTATTAACATCTCGTCGTTTCTAGTCATGAGGTCAATCCGAGTTCATCAGCATGTTGAAGGTAAGTGGGGGGAAGTCTTTTCATGAATATGTATTTATTTCATCAAGTAAAAGACACTTTAACCTGGGGATATGGGGAAAGGAGCATAATGACATGTAAATAATGGAAAGGAATCCATTTTTAGTTCATAAAAGTGAGTATTTTGCTAATAAGAAAAGTCTCCCAATCTCTAACAATGATGAGATACACTACACACAAGGACAGTGATAACCATTACACACGAAGATTGAAATACATTACAAATATCCCAACCATATGGGGCAGCAAAGCCATGTACAGCAAGAAAAGAACTGCGAGTAACTTAACAATGGCCTACACCAAGTACCAGCATGCTCTGATGGAGGAAAGTGCTTTAACACAAGTTCCTCGACTGAGATATGGCGTTTCAGTTCCGCTGATTATCATATAATTCAGGATTATTTTACCGTATGCTGATGACGGAACGCTCTCTTCAATACCCGTCGCTCCCTTCTCTGTTAACCTCTCCCTGATACCACTGTGACTTTTAACACTGCCCCGTTCAACAGCAGCTAATGATGTAACGGCCTCCTTAAATATGTAAAGTATAAGACTTAATAAAACCCAGCAGTGTGATTATGTCTTAAGTCTAAAACCCCACTCCTGGATATGCACTTCTACATGGTGATCCGTTTTAAATCAGGGGAGGAAAGTTCATGTGTAAATTACAGAAGTCGGTGCGGCGGAAGTTTTCCAATGAAAGGGCGCTCTCGTTCGCAGTTTCTCAAATGCTACGTTGAGATATCACACACTCATTAAAATAAAAGTGAAAGAGGGAAATGTCACAGGTGTTAAAAGGCAATTAGTCTTCCCGTGCTATCACAGTGTTAATCAGAGTGATGAAAATGATGATATGAAGCTCATTATCATGTATTCAATAGCAGGTATTGCTTTCATGGAAGATGAGACACAAGATGAATAATGAGAAAACCTGTGACTGCCTTGCTGCAGAGCAATTTTGTTGAACATTTGATGATTTTTGATCAGATGAAACCAATGATATGTTCCTACAGGTCTACTTTAAAGTGGGGGAGTTTTAATTGCTGGATAAACTTTTTTTTTTTTCCCCTCACAGCTTTTTCAAGTCAGTCAGTTCAAAAATATGAAAATAAACAAGCAAGCATCCAAAAATAATAATCTCACTTTTTGGCTCTGATTTGGTCACAACAAGAGAAGGCAGATCTCATTATCTCTGTTTGGGGGGAAAAATGAAATGTTATCTTGAAACAACAGACAAACTGAGATGAGCCACTCTTTAAATTTGAGTGCTTTTATGCCAAAACACAAACAGGGGGGAGAGACACGGGGGGGGAAGGAGACAGATAGACAGACAGTCAGCAAGACGGAACAAAACAGACCAAGAATAAGAGAAAGTTAGAGGGGAGAAGCATAGCTAATGGCATTGGTATCAGATTTATTCCAAAGAGGCAGCAGCAGAAGGAGGCAGGAAGGAAGGCTGGATGATTTCTTCGCCCCGTCTTCCCCTTTCCCTGATTATGAAAGGAGACATGGCACGAGGTCGAGGGTCAAGCCAAAAGGAGACAGCATTGTGTAGAAACTGTCACGCACCGCCACCTATTTTGACATGCACAGGCCCGTTTGTTGTCTGTCGTACATGCAAATTGGTGAGCCCAGGCTGTCATATAAAGGCAGCCAGATATGCGCTGGTCGGGAAAATGAGAGACCACCTGTAACCAAGAGAATGGGGAGTGATGGACAAGCATTCAGTCAGCCCGCTCGTCATTTCCAGGCCCGCCATTCACCCATCAGCGGAGTACCCCCCCTGCGCCCTCCTCCTTCCGCCACCACCACCATCAATCCCATCCCCAGCGCACACATATACATGTAAAAATCTATTCTTAATATTCAGAAGCAGGAAGTGAAGGGAAATAAATATATACGATGGAAGGGGAATTGGAGTGGGGGGGGTCGGCGGTGGTGATTTCAACCTGCTGGCTGCCTAATAGGATCCTGCATTCAGACAGCTGAGGGTCAGACCAGGATAATTAGTTGTCCACAGAGGAAACATCACTCTTGCACAGGGAGTGGACAGGAGGGGGACCCTGTAAGGAGGCCTTAATGCCCCGAATCCCAAAGAAAGTCCAGAATGTGTCAGGTAATCGACATTAGATTCTTTTGTCCCGGCCAGGCTAAATGCTACAGTGTGTTGATGCTGCATGCTTTAGGTTGACAGGGGACTGGACACTGAGGATGGACATTGCAGTTATTCTCTTAATCATACAGAAAGGTGACAGTGTGTCATGTAAACTTGATGCATTTATGTAAACCATCCGGACCAGATAATTAGCTGTCCAGTGGGCACGTCACCCTTCCAGAGAGGGCCAGACAGGGAGCGATGGAGGAAGTGGACAAACAAGTTTTTAGTTTGAATGTGGACACTGGTTCAATTTTTCTTAAGCGTGTTGTAAAATGAATTCAAAATTACATTTTATAAATCATCTAACCACTTTTTTTGCTATTTGTTTGTTTCTAGTATAAGTGTTACGTTTGGGTACCTTTTTTTAAAATGCAAAATTATTAAATATAAAAACAAACCTGATTGCAAATAAATAAATTCAGCCAGTGCATTTCACTCCTTGGAGAACCAAAATTTGTGTTCGACACCGACAAACAAAAAGAAGCCTATCCTGATTCAGCTGTGATTGTATGTATGCGTACACTATTTAAAAGGTGGCACATGACAGAAATCTAAGCAGTAAATAAGACTCTTCTATAATAACTTGAGCCCCATTTTCCCAGGTTGCTAATTAATACATCTGCACATAAAATACTTTCTTCCCTACTCTCACAGACACACAGGTCCACATGCAGAAACACAGACACCACCTCCGATGCTCGTTCAGGCACCACATGTGGTATGTGGTCATGTCTAATTTATTGTGAGATGTTTTGAAGTTGAAAAGAATTATTTTTATTCCCTTAAGACGCCCACTTGTGAACTTAGCAACCAGAACAAAAGGGTCACGCAGACTGTACCCGTTTAAGCAATACATCATTACCCATGTAGACATCAGCTAATCACTGCTGTCCGCTGTTGTCAGTTCACCAGGCGAAAGATTTTTCTTTAGCCAAATTATCCATTAATATTGAGGGATTAGGGTCCCTTTTCTGTTATGATATAGGGCAGAAACTGTCCTCATTATATGATTTAGTCCAGTCAAATGTATTCAAATGCCACCTTTATTACCCTGGAGGTGCTTTGCATAAATTGAATAAATCCAACGGATACTCCGCGAGAATCAAACATATCAAAGGTTTCCTGTCTTTGAAGTGGGGGTAGTCTCTAATTCCAAAACAGATTTTCATGATAAATAAATACATTATTTATGAATAGCGGGGCAGTGGTGGTAGAAGAAGACCAAGAAGAAGACGGAAGAAGAACAGGGAAAAAAAAAAAATGAAAACAACGATAAAAATGCATAAAACATTTTTACGCCGCGGAAATGTCAAGAGACGCAAAATGACACACAGAGTGGCGCGTGCCGACCAACTGCCTGACTGATAAACAAACTGATTAGCATATGCACATTGGAGCATATGTTGTGCTCATTTGCTTACACAAAGTCTCAATCAAAATAATACACCACGCTCGACACGTGTCATAAAAGTCTGGAAATATGTTGATGGGAATGATGAAGACGGAAACATTTCAATTATTTCATTTCTGACAATTACACTGACAATGTGGCAACCTCAACAGCCAGCGTACAGCGTGGTGACTAATTGCCCTCAGGAAATTTATGGAAATGGAAAATAAATAAAAACAAACCAACATGTTGACCAACTGCTGCACCAGTTCTCACATTTCTGAATGTTGACACATTGTCATAATAATATTCACACATAATTTAATATCTTTTAACATGAAATCAAATTTGTAAATGTGCAAAAAATAAGATGCTGGTTGCACAGTCGGCCCTGAAAGAAGGTAGTTATGTGGGTAAGTGGATGCATATATATATATATATTGGTGTGTTTTACTTAACAATTCCTTTTGGTAGAGAAGCAGTGGTGCCGCAACAAAAGCATTAACTATGTTAAGATATGGACCTTTAGCAGGTGTCAGGGGTGAGCGTTAATGTAGCAACGGGTTGAGGTGGGACTGGGGGCGGGGCAGCCAGTCAGGCCGCATTATACTAACCTGCCTGAGAAAAGAAGAAGCGTTTAACATGGCATACAGAAGGGAAGGCCATACAAGGCTCGCGTTTGCCTTTGAAGTGCTGCAGAACTCACAGAGGCAAGGAGAGATAGATCTTTTTTTGAATAATTACACATTGGCTTATCGAAATCAGACTGTCAGGAGTGCCTTGCACAAAAGATGGGGCGTTATTAGATTTCCAAATATACCTGAGCAGATGTTCGGTCCTGATTGATGTCCAAGCTAAACATTATATTAGCACTACATATAAAAGTTGTTTTTTTATTTATTTTTTGCATAGGCCAAATGTTATATCAGGGTCTTTCAGCCACAATTGGAAGCTTAATGAGAGTTATTTTAAACATGTGACACCTTTCTATCTTTGGAATGATTTATTTTTATATGCATGCACCTTCAAAATAAATGAAAATCTGAATGAATGTGATTGTTCCTTACAGTATGTAGACCTCAGGTTGTGCAGAATCAGTCCTTAAGGCCTTTACACACCGGAGGAGTGATGAATAAATAATATAAACGACACGAAAATGTGAAATACTCACATGCGAATATTAGCCTATATGTCTAGGGCTTTTATTTTGAAAGGTAAGAACGGAAAGAGTGGATCTGGTCTGCGTTGCCTTTGTCAAGGTTGAAAGGAGTAATAAAGTTAGCCGTTCTGGTTCGGAATACAGCGCCTCCAAGTGTTGTTTATAAATATTGGGGCAACTTAACCCGTTCCGCACAACTTGATTGGTTGATGCATTTATTGGCAGTGCAAAAGCTCAGAAAATCACCCTCGTTCTGGAAAAAAAATATATCACTTTTTCTCTGCGCAGTATTCGCGTTGACAAAAATAATAGTGCGGAAAAATATGTTGCCGTGCAAAATTAATCGCACGAAAAAAACTGCCCCTGGTGTGTCAAGGCCTTTATTCCTGCTGTATATACACATATTACTGTCTTAGTGCTATGCTGCTTGGAGCAGTGTGATCATCTTTTAAAACGCCCGACTATGAGGGTTTTTTTCTATCCCAAAGGAACACAGAAAAAGTACATTAGAAATATTATAAAAAATTATATTGAATGCAGTGGGGGGCGGGGGGGGGATTAATCAATTAAACCGTTGAGCAAATAAGCGGAAAGAGCTGGAGCCCATCGGGGGTAAATAATAGAGGTTCTGCACCTACCCAAACGTTCATTTAACCTGTGAACCACAAGGTTATTTCTGTTAGAAATGACGTTAACACACACTTACACACACACACACTCACACACACGCACTTACACACACACTTAGACAAACACGCCAGCCTGGAGGAAGGATGATTTATGTGGGAAGATCCATCTTCATCATCTTGCCTCTCACCTTGGTCTCCATCAGTGTTAATTAAAGGAAGGTCAGTGTCACCCTCCCTGCTCTCCCCCGACCAGCCCTCTTTTACATAATAAATCACTCCAGACACACAAAGGGGGCTGTTGACACAAACAGAATGCTCCTAGCTAACTAGCTAACTGCAGTTCGTTGGGCTGAGGAGTCAATTCAAAGCCTGCCATAAATAATACTGAATGTCACAGTGTTGCGTCTTTGTCTGGGAACAAAGGATCGAAGACAAAGACAGGTTGTTCTGGGACAAAAATAATCCATAATATATACAATATATACAAGCATAATAAAACATACAGTAACACCAAAGTATGTACAAAAAACAGAATGTGTGGCTCTCTGATTTGGCTCATTGTACCGCATAATGTAATGTCATCTTATTCAGTTCAATATTTGAGGAATTTTAAAGGTTAGTTGCTAAGCAGCCATATTGGAAAACAGTGGAGAAAAAGGTCTGTTGAAAACTTTATGGTAGGTTGTGACAATATGTCAACAAGTTAATCTAAAATCAGCCATGACTGAAAACAATAAAACCCCAAAGTAGTCATTATGCGGGTGACTCGTTGCATATGCTTCCATTCTTTATCCCACCAGGACAGGATGTGAATGTGCAGCTGACTTAAAAAGAAATACCCACTGGCATGAATACCCCAAAACAGTACAGCAGTTTGTGTCAGAGTGCTTTGGTCAGCCCCACATTGTCTACATCATTACTTTCTTGGAATCAATTTCCCTCCCCAAAAGAAACAAGAAACATATGCTTTGTATTGTGTACAATTTCCTAGGTTTTCTAGGTTACTGTCAGACTTGCATAATGAGGGCCGCGGCGCTGCAGAGTTCCCCTCTTATCACAAACTAGCATGCATGGCCCCGCTGCTCTCTCCTCGGTCATCAAGCAATTGATGTAATTGAACCAGCCCTTTGCTGTCAAGCAAGCGGCGCAGCTCAATAGCATATGCTCCGAACACTCTGGACAATGAGAGCCACGCAGCCGGGCAGGAAGGCAGGCTGGCTCGTCGCTGTTCTGTCAATAAATTTCAATCCCACTAATTGTCCGGAATTCATTAACTGAGCCTTTGAGACAACACGGTCCCATGGAAAACACAACAATATGAGAGGAAAAAAGGCAAAGGAGAGTTTTTTTGATGATGTTGTGGGGTGTGCTGGGTGCATTGTGAGCTGATGTTTTGCATCCTGTTGGTGGTGTTTGAGTGGATCCGGAAAATGATGAGGGTGCGCTGGGACTGCACTGTGGATGACTGGAATGTCTCTGCTGCAGAAGACATTTCACTGTATAGTGAAGTTATTAATGAAAAACACAATGTTAAAGTGGATCTGCGAAATGTGGTACATTTAAAATTTGAATGACTAATTGTTCTATTTCAAGTGAATTAATACTCTTGTTTCAGCAGGTTTTTTAACACATACACATATATATATATACATATATATATATATATTAGGGATGTTAATCGATTCAAATATTTAATCGTGATTAATCACATGATTGTCCATAGTTAATTGCAAATTAATCACACATTTTTTATCTTATCTTTACCGTAAAGGGAGATTTTTCAAGTATTTAATATGTTTGGATTGGGCAAATATGCGTGCTTTATGCAAATGAATGAATGTATTTAGTATTGGAAATCAATTAACAACACAAAACAATGACAAATATTGTCCAGAAACCCTCACAGGTACTGCATTTAGCAGATATTTGCGGTATGTTATAGTATTGTGGTCTTATTACTTCTATATAGCTTTAGTGTGATATTTGTATGATATTCTAAAATATGAAATATTGCATCAACAAACATCTATAAGTGAATATGACTTCTACTAAACAGTAATTGTCAGTCAGTGATTATGTGACTTGTGGTTGGTTTTAATCGTCACTCCGCGGTCATATTAAAGAGTAGAGGGGAATATCTGAGCCATTTTCTTCCGCCGTCTAAAGTCACAACAACAAACAATAACTCCTTCCTCCTCTGCTTTCCTCCTTCATCTGATTAGGTCTGGCCTTGCTTTCTCAGAGTCCTTGTCGCCCTCCGACAAAGTCCTCAACGTCCCGCGTATCTGCCTAAGTGACCAGCCAGGGGTCGAGGGTCACCGGGAGCTGCCACTTCCCCTGTCACAGGAAACAAGCAGCAGGAAGGCGAAAAGGAGAAAGAGTGGAGAGGAGGGAGGGAGGGAGAGGTTGAGAGGAAAGGAGGGAGGTGATATTCAAAACACAACAATGACAAGGAGGTGCCTGGAATTAGCTCTCTCTTTCTGTCTCTTACACACACATATAGCACACTCTCTCTGTAGGTGGAGCGGTTTAGGATGAATAACAACAGTGAAAGGAAAGTGGCTCAAAAAAAGGCGTTCACCGTGCAGGTTTGAAAATTAAGGGTCTTGTTAAAATTATC
>CAKAOI010026825.1:0-11215 GCA_916701655.1 Sebastiscus albofasciatus
ATATATATATATATATATATATATATATGTTTATATATATATATGTATATATATATGTATATATTTATACATATATATACATATATATATATATATGAAAATGTTTTGCTCTTGCATGGGCTCATCCGCAGGTTTCACATAGAAAAAAGTGGAAAGTGTGACAGCACTGTATGAAGTCCTACCACGTTCTGCCGTAGAGGAGGTTTGAGCTGACCATGTTACTGGTGTAATCTACAGCAGATGTGTCTATCTGTGCCATGTTGAGCTGGCTGTGCAGTGATGGAGGACTGGGTGACATCTCCTCCAGCTCCAAAGCGTTCACCTGCTGCTGCTGCTGCTGGCTCTGATGCTGCTGCTGCGCAAGGCTGCTGCTGGTCGAGGACGCGAGCACAACTCCTGCTCCGTTCTGTTGTTGTTGCACCTGTTGCTGGTTCGGTGTCGGCGTGTTGGAGCCGTTCTGGCACGGTTTACCGTCCTTCACCAGAACTGGCACGGCTACGCGCCTTGGAGACTGCGCTTGCTGGCACTGCAGGTTGTTACCGTCCTGTTGTTGCTGTTGCTGCAGCTGCTGCGTCGCCTTGTCCTTGGCCTGACGCTTCATCTTGTACCGGTGGTTCTGGAACCAGATCTTCACCTGGGTCGGCGTCAGGTGGATCATGCTGGCCAGGTGCTCCCTCTCCGGCGCCGACAGGTATTTCTGCTGCTTGAACCTCCTCTCCAGCTCGTAGACCTGAGCCTGCGAGAACAGGACGCGTCGTTTCCTCCTGGGCGCTGCGTGCAGGACCGGCATGGATTTGGAGGCGTCCGCCATTCCTGAGAGACTCCCCATGCCGCTCATGTTCATACCTGTGGAAGGTCCCATGAATCTAGAAACTTAAACATATACATACATATACGGGCGTTCAATAAAACAGAAGAGGAGAACACTGTTTCGCCTGAAGTTATTGATTATTGGCTGTATAATATTCGATCATTATTGAAGCTGGAAAGCGTTAGAATAAAAACAAAAAAACACAGTTGATTATAATAATAGTATTATTGTTTTATATTAATCTTGTCTGTAGGTGGAGGCTTCAGATAAATCCAGTGTTTTTTTGCCTCTTCCTGCACTGTATATTATTCATTTATTTGTTTGTTATGTTGTATAGTCGTAAATTGTGAAAAACAAATAAACAAAATAAACAAACAAAAAAACAAAAAATAAAATAATAATAATAATAATAATAATCTTGCTTTAAAATATTTTCCTCATGTCAAATAATAAAAAAAAAAGTCGAGCCAGACTTGAAAGAATGATCTCCTTTTCAGTTTAACCGTCACAAATAGTTTAATTTAATTTGTCTTAAAATAGTGCACATAATTTTGCATGAACTTCTTATCGTTTGCCCCAAAAAATAAATAAATATTATTACAAAGCAATACATATTTAATCCTGTGCGTTTTTTCCCTCTCTCTCATTCTTGAAATGTCAATTTGTTTATTCCCTTTATAAATAAAAAAATATAAAAGAAACAAAAAAGTGTGTATAAATGGGCATAAAAAGAAAACTTACTTGTAGAGTATCTCGGATCCGGGTTGGTGCTGTACCACCCTGTTGCTGCTGCACTATTCCGCATGCTCTCCTGGTACGACGGCAGGTCTCCCATGTTGCCAATGCTCCCATTGCAGTATCCCCCCATGGCGCTGTGGGAGAACTGGGAGACTCCGTGCGGCATGTGGTACGTGGTGGCCACGGATGCAGCGTTGTGGCCCATGGAGTGCTGTTGCATGCCGGTCTGAGACACCTGAGGCTGTCGGTAGGCTCCCAGTGGAGAGGTTAGGTTCCCTGCGCCGTCCATGCCACTGAACTTCTTGTAGGTCTCCTCGATTGGACTCAAAATATCTGTCACTGAAAAAGGCGTAGTGTGCTTTGGGCTCAACGACATGATTCAGAAAGAAAGCAGGTAGATTTTTTTTGGGTGTTTGAGCAGATACAACCCAGTTGTTGTTGTATCGGCTCTATCTATCTCCTTGGGTGGATGTCTACGTAAGAGAGGTGCTTGTAGAGCAGCCTGAGATCCTATTGATCGCCTTGGAGAAGGAGGCGAGCCCAGGAGGCGCTCTTAGCCCGGGTTTATTGGAGACCAGGAGCCAGGTTTACGACAAACACAGGGGGGCGGAGCAAAAACTCCTAAACCAGCAAACAATAGTCATTGACATTTTTAAGGCGAAATAATTCATGAAAATACACTTTTGCTTTATGTTAAATTGTATAGGAATAAAAAGGACGCCTCATATCTATGACTCTGATATTATACAGGTGAGAATAAGGCATTATGTTCTTTCTGCACATCAGCTGATCTGACCACATATGACTATTTTTTTTTTTTTTTGCGTCAGTAGGGAATTCCACTCTTTCTAGAAACTTTGAGAGCACTTTGATGATACTCGGTGGCCCTTATGTCTGTTCAAAGAGGCACAATGAAGTTGTATGACCAACTCATTTATGCTTCTTAAGCATCATTTATGCCCCATGCACCAGAAAGGGGACAAGTCCAAATAAAGCTCAAATAAAATGACTAAATGCTGCTGAGAGGAAACGACGATAACCTGTGAGTATATTACCACCTATAACACCCATGATCAGGCAAAGGGTTATAACACACAGGATTTATAAATTATATGTGCCAAAAATGACCATAGAGATTGTTGGAAATAATTTAGGAGGAGAAGTCACAATTTTATACACTTCTTAGGAGAAAAAAAACAACTATATTCTTCATCCGATTTAAGGCAATTTGGAGACAATATTTTAAGCCTCACGCCCTCAAGTCTGCACGCACTAATGACACTTTGCAGTCTTGACCTGACATTGTAATCTCTGAGCAAACTGACTGGCGCCAGGGGAAGAATCAGAGGAAGAAGAGACACACAACAGGGGGGGTCAAAAGAGAAAAGAGCTGCTACAAATTGCAATAATGAACACCAATTAATGCAGCTTCCCATTATAGCCTATAACCTGTGCGTCCTTTATGGATCTATATTGAGCCCATAACCATCTAATAACTGAGAGAGATATGATGCTCAGAACAGCTTATAATCATGATGATATTTGGATGTTTTTCCTCACTTTTACAGCAGACAACAACAGGAGCAGGTGTTACTTATTTTCCCCATCTTCCTTTTATTGGAGGAAGGAAAACACTCGTCTCCATGAAGCCACTAATGTAATTTAGCATGGCACTGCAGCAAGTAGCTGCCTGCCACCTAATTGAGCAGTTGAAGACGTGACATGGTCAGCCATCAATTATATATAGCGACATATCCAGAACGCCAATCTCCGGTTTAAAGATGATAGGCTGATTGTAATAAATCATTGTTCTTTTGCATATTTCAGTACACAAATGTCTTCTTCTTTTTTTCTCCACCATCAGATGCCTGGATTCCGCAGAGGATTTAATGTGAAGTGGTTGGACTTTATTGTTGTTGAGGTAAAAAGCAAACAATGCGTGCGTATTCCCAAAGTCAGCTGGAGTTGACAGAAAGAGAGACGCTGAAAAGAAATATCCTAAAATGTGTTTGAGCAGATTAACAGGTCTAAAAACCAAATGTAAAAAAAAGTCATATTCTCATTAGAGTATCAATATTAAGAAAATCAACCCCTTCCTTAGAATAAAGTAATATATCGTACCTGCAAATATTCCTCCACTTGTCCAGGCTTCTGTGCGCCTTTTCCACTCTTTTAGCAGCGGCCGCATGGTGTCTTTTCAGGGCTCAGAGAAAAGGTAGGCCTCGGCCCAGACCTCTAACATTATGTAAATGAGGCAAACCTCTCAACCTTGTGGATTACTGAGTCAGAGAGCAGGACCCTGGTCCACAGACCCTCCACATTAGGATCCCATAAAAATCTGGAGCTGGTTTGGCTGCATGCAACGCTTTATGAGAGCTTATTGTCCAACATTAACATAGTTGTTATTCTAAGTTAACTTTTTTTTTCTTTTTTTCTTTTTACATCCAGTGAATGTAATGATGTGTCCGTGAAGGCAGCGGGAGCAGGATAAACGGACGCGCGCCAAGGAGCCGTGGAGAAGAAGGCCCAGCAAAAAGGTTTGTTCATAAATCTGACACTTTTATTATAGAGGGAATTATTTAGCCTGCCAAACCTTTCTGCAGCTGTTTATGTTAATAGTTATTAATTAATTGTGATGTGTTTTTTTTTTGTCTGATGGGTCTTACTTGTCTGTCTGTCTATGGTAACAGTATGTCTATTGTTTATGTGTACTTTTTCTCAAACTGAGCTGCCTATAGATGCAAAATGAATTTCAGTGCAAACTGACAATAAAGTTGTATCGTATCGTATCGTGTATAACGTGTTGTTGTGAGTGTACATATACAACCAGCGTGTGTGATAACAAATATCATATTAGTATATTCATTTGAATTAGCCTTCACTGACCCTTGCCATAAGTGGAACCCTGGTGGCTGCATGGAGAGGAAAATATATATTTGATTCCTAGAATTACGCACGGCACGGTGTTTTGCTTTGCCTTGTAACTGTCTTGCTTAAAATTGTAAAACTCTTTGGCCATATACAGATACTTTAATTGTCAAACTTTCTTTTCTGAAAATATTTCACAAGCTTTTTTAAAATTACTTAATAGCTAACATATAAATTAAAGCCTGTCCCATTATTCCATAGGGAGCAAGCATTGCTTGTTAATCATCTGGTATTGTGTGCATTAATGATGAAAGACTTATTGGTGCAAAACCGCCCTATAGGGACATTTTAACCAATTTCACCAATATATGATGTATAAGCTATTTAAGTGTTGTTGACCAGAACCAGATAACAACCCATTTATGTAGTTTATATTATACAAGACAACCTTTTTCCGATATCATCACCCCCCTCAGCTAGAGCACAGAACAGCAGATGGACCAAAGCGCCTGGTTACTGAAGTGCTTTTCTCCATCTATCTCGTCGTTGCTGGTTCAATACCCTGAGAGATGTGGAGAGATGGCTGAAGGGCTATAGGGTCCTGACCTGCTGCCACCTCAGCATCACACACACCGACCGAGCACAAAGTGCACAAAACATGGGGATTTATTTAGACCTGCAGGCCTTAAATCTCTAACTTAACTTTTTTCTTCTATAATGCGATTTAAACAAATATCAAAAAATGGTAAGATGTTTTTTGGATTTCTCTTCAGATGCTCTTTTGGCCAAAAAATAATAATCTTGCCACGTTAAAGATTAGATGTTAAATTCCAGTGCACTGCTATCATAAAACCAAAATCCAGGTTACATTTTGTGTGCGTAATTTACGCACGACCTGTGAACATACTTTGTCCTTTGTTTTGTGCCTCTCAGTGCACTTATTGAGTTTCTAGGGATTTGTTATCAGTATATCAGGCACTCATTTAAAGAAAATATTGCGTCTTGGATATATGGTTCCTAAGAAAGAGGAAAGAAAGAGTGAGATTATGAACTGGACTGCTTCCTTTAGGACTCTAATTTTATCTCTAAATTTGAGGAGAAACATAAATATATTCAATTAGACAATTAGAAAATAATTCAAAGCTATGTGAAGTCTTCCAAGTCTTACATTATAACTTATTTATTTATTTATTTTTTTAAAGAGAAATATGAAAATAATTTTCCCATAACTATTTTTTTTAATCAAATAATAAGAAAATTACGAGCGAAAGAAATTGAAGTTGATGACAAAATGTCGATGGCTATGTAAGGCGTTTTCTTCCAAACTAATGAACGACTTTTTTTTTTTTTTACCGGTGCGTAATTACGCACGAAATAAAACAAGCCTATTTACTATTCCGTGAAGCAGAAACCCCATTTTGAGCTTTAAAATCTTGCAAAACCACAAATTAATTGTCATTCATTCAAACCAGCACATCTGTATTTGTGACCGTTCCCAGTGGCTGAATCTGTGTGGACATTTGTGGAGAAAAATTCCACACCTGCAAGTCAGTGTAGTACCATTTAGATCAAATACTTTCTCTCCTCTTAAATCTCCGAGCAGTGTGAGAGTAAAAAGCGGTGCAGGTGCATATCTTTCAGCTGCGCTACTTGAAACGGTGCGGTTCCTCGGCTAAGTAGGTTAAAGGTCCTCCCAAGTGGAGAAAGTATGTGACAGGCCTCTTGAAGACCGTATTCTTCTGCAGGAGTTTGCATTCATTCACAATTAATGTCGCTTGATGGACGAAATGATGCTAATAGGGCGCCAAAAAACAGAACATGGGCTTCTATTTGGGATGCTGACTATTAATCTGACAGCTGTGGGGAAACTGTGGAGAATTAAAATGTGTAATGGGATTATAGATGTTCTTTAGGGTTCACTGTATAATGTGCAGCACTTCATTTACTTCATTAAGTTACAGGAGGTTATAATCAGACACTGTGGAGCTGCACTGACTGATGGAGGAAGCTATATCTGGCACCAAATTGATTTTCTTTTCACTGGATACTACTGGAGTTTCATTGTATAACACAAGAGCTGTTTAATTACTGGAAGCAAATTATTAAACTGTGTTACATTCCTGTCTGTGAAAGAAAAAGATGTTCCTTGAGCTCTCAAGCCACTAACCCAAGGCCATGAAACACCAAAATAAAAGACACAGCGACATGATACAAAACAGTGGCTGATAGAATCTGAAAGTCAATTGATTTCTCTTTTTCAAAGGGATAATACCAGAGAAAATATTAACTTGTGTGATATTACGTTACTTTGGAAATATCTGTCCCCTCTTTAAAATAAGGTAAAATCAAAAATGTTTGACTATAACAGCAAGTGTGTGCAGAAGCCATTAATTGATGGTGTGCAGTGCAGATAGTCCTTCAAAGGTGAAAGGTTATTGGTGTCAACTTTTCAAATTCTAATTCAAATTCAAAGTGGCTTAATTGGAAGTTTAAAAAAACAATGTTGCCAAAGCATCAAAATACAAAAGAAATACACTATTCTTTAATAGTGTATTTTCTTTCTTCAATAATATTGAATATAGTTTAGCTTATAAATGATCAGACCAAACTGATCAGCTGTCTCTGCACTAATGGAAACACAAAATAAATCTTTATTTTCGGAGAAAACTAAAATTAGTTGCGTTATGAGGTACAGCCATTATGCCTATATGAAATATCATGATTTCAATTTTAATCATAAGCAGAGACATATATATAAAGACACATAAATCACACATAAACCTCCATCCTGTTATTTGGTCAAACTATAACTCAATAAGCTCTCAGTTTCTTTCATTAATATGATAAGTTTTAAAGAATATTTGCATCAAATAGATGAATAAATAACTAAATATACATAAATGAATAAATTCTGTGACTCTAATCCCTGTCACCTTGCTTGAGATTTGAAAAAAAGCCACCAAATTCCACCTTTCGGGGTCTGAAACAGGTTTAGCCTTCTGAAATGTGAGGTACTCTGTGCTCTGAGTGCCGCTGTCCTCTGCATTGTTCTGAGTGGCAACATTTGAGCATAGCTGCTCTCTTTTTGTAACAACAATTAAAAAAACACAGCAGCAGATCAATACAGATTCCCAATGTTCCAAGGGTGGTTGGTCCACTTCTGTGCTGCATTAATTGTGGCAGCGGTGAGGGCAGGAAAACAAAGCTGATGGAGAGTATTGGTTGTGACTCAACCACTAGCTTTGTCACCCAGTTACTCATATGGCACAAATGTCTCTGCCAGTCTTTCTCTGTGTCTAGTTGCCCTTGGCAGCCAGTTGTTGTGATAAGATGAGGCCTGTTTGATGACATGTCCTGAAATTTGGTTCGCTTCACAGCAGAAAGCATACTTGTGTTCAAGTGCTAGAATTATAGATTTAGGTATGAACTGTTTTTCTTGTCATCAAAGTGCAGCCAGTGCTCTCCAGTGACATTAGAACTGGTTGATAGTTTGTGTGTCATACCATTAGTATTTTTTTTCTTTTTTTTTAGCTATATTTTCATCACGCTGAAAGCAGATTAAGCCATGTCTTGCTGTAATTGTGGCAGATTTATATCAATTCTAAAATCATTTTGCAAGGTTAATAAGGTTACAAGGCAAAGTGGCCTTTTTTTTTAGGAATTTGCATGCTTTTTCTCTAATTCAGTTCCTTTATTTTGCCAGGAATTTGGAGTTCTGATTTCGCAGCTTGATACTATTCCAGTTGTAGACGTTTCACACCATCATGTGTGGTAAAAGAAATAATAATAATAATGATCAAATGTGGTTTTGCACCTGAAATGCATGCAAATAGCTGTAATCTGCATCAAGTGTTTCCTGGTGTCCATTTATGCCAGGAATTCATTTATTCGGCTTGTTTTCATGTGACAGTCAAGAGATGCATCTTCTAATCAAAAGTTTTTTAAAGCACTTTGAGTGCTGCATGTGGAGACGGAAACTTTTTAAATGGCCTCACAACTCAGCAATGGAAATGTGGACAGAAGCTGCATATCAATGCGGTATTTTTACCTGTCTGTTTATCCCCACTTTGGGATGCTTTTATCCAGTAGGCCAGCTGATAGCCTACCATTATTTAGATGAATCCACACAAACACATCACAAAACTACTTCAAATTCTGAATGTATTGATCCTGGCAGATATGAGCACTCACCACGTGCTGCAATTTAGAATATAAAGTCAAAGCCCTTTTTTTTTTTTATTATTGCACCATGTAATAAGATTAAAATTTCATTTCTAGCCGTTTTCTTTCCAGAAAATGAACACTGCCTAAATCCACTGCTCCATGCTGAAGGGGAGTGCCAGTTAACGATTATCTGCAAAATTACAAATATATAATAGGATGATACAAAAATATATTAAAGCATTGGTATATTGTAAATTAGTTTAACATCATATTACTAATGTGTGCATGCTGTTTATTCTATACTGTAACAGAAATTCATCAGAAAATTATTTACAAATATTTATTTGTGTGCTTAAGTCATAATTATCTTTTTCACCTAATTTCTATCTTGTGTAGCATGAATTTATATTTGCCTCTGTCAAAAACAAACAAACAAAACAAACAAAAAACATTTATTCATACGAACAATTTTAAATAATATTATTATAATAATATTGTTTTTGTGTTTTATCACAGCATGATTTTGTAAAAACAATATTGCTGTTTTTACTTTATTATATTTTTGTATTATTTTCCTAACTGTGGTCATGGCCAACCGTTTTCCCTCTTGCTCACCATTTCTAAACAAACAAACAAACAAAAACAACAACAATGAAAATAAAAAAACAAAACACAACACAAAATAAAATATTTATATATGGATTATTTGTATTTGGAAAATAATTTTGACATCCTAAATCCTTATCTTGTTGTTGACCGAGATTATACTCACTTCTCTGGTTAAACTGGTGTTTGTTTTTAGTTTTTTAATAAAATAAATCAATCAATTAATCAATCAATCAATATTTCAAGCAGAACAAAATGAGTTAATATGGATACATCTTGTTTTCAATGCTTTGCTCTAATGCCAGGCCATATTTGGTTTCCCATGTTGACAAGCAGAACGACTGCTGCTCTAATCATCAGGGGTTTTTTTTACAACAGGAAATTAATTAGAAGTCCACTTAACAGCCTGTAGTTATTTTCAAGGAGACATATTAGAATGAAACTATGTGCACTTACCCCCAAGACAAAGTTACTTTATGCCTTATACAAGTTGTTACTGGTTAATGTCACAGCTAAAGCAGTAATCCTATGTAAAATGTTCATGTTAAAGTCCAAATATAAAGCTGATATGTAGTATATTAAGATTGTGCCGCCTATAATAACTGCCTATAATAACATCCGCACTCACCACATACAAATATATTCACATTCAATATTCAATATTCACTGCTAAATTCTTCCAATATTTCTTTAGTGGCCATCAGAGGAACTACATCGTGAGAAAAGAGGTCAAAGTCACTAATGTCCTAAGCCCTAATAATAACTGCAGCAACAACACTGTAAATAAATTGTGTTTGTCTTGATATACTGTAATGGAGAACGTCAGAGTGGAATGCATGACAAGGAGCACACCGTCCAGAGATACAAGAGGAGAGCTGGTATTTGTGTCAGATTAAATGTAAGTTGTTACTGTAGCGAGTGAGAACAGTGTGTAGTATCAAACAAAAGGACGATAAATGATAGTGGCTTAAATGACAGTAAAACACAAATATGAACCATTATGAGGTGGCATAAGGAATTGTCATCAGTAACATAAATCAGGTTTGATGTATTGCTATGAAGCTGCTTCTTAAATGTATCATATGCATCTCTTTATCTTTTTATTCATAGTTATAGAAAAATAAAACCATGTATATTAAGATAAGATAAGATATTCCTTTATTAGTCCCGCAGTGGGGAAATGTGCAGTATACAGCAGCAAAGGGGATAGTGCAAAAAATATGATGCATCAGATAACACAGTAAAAAAGAGCTAAACAAAGTGTAACAAAATATGAACCATTTAAATAGAAGGAAGTATAAACATAGGAGCAGTATATACAGTATTGACAATAAACAGACTATTAACAAAATTGCACAAGTGGAAAATGATATTGCAAAGTGAGAATGAATGAATGAATGAATGAAATTCCACCTGAAATTATCAGGTTATTGTCAGTTTTTTGGTGTACATAACAAGTACAGTTTATATAATTATATTAATGCATTATATGCTTCCAACTAGGGGTGTCGTGATATGTCGGTATTGACCATATCTGTGATATTTAAGAAAATGTTAATGATACACATATAATAATATTATGTAACCCAGTTAAATCACACTTTTGTACAGTTATGGTTACAGACTCTCTCTCTACCTCCCTACTCTTGTAATTTGAATCTAATTAATTTGCCAAAAAAGAGACAAAACACACAATAAACAAAGTTTAAAAAAATTTATTTGACTGATTGCATTATTATTATTTTCAAATTTTCTATAGTTATCACAATAATATCATTACCGTGAACTCTTTTGGGCACGATAATCGTGTAGTGAAGATCTGATATCTCTACTTCTACATTTCTTTGCTCTTTTTGATGAGTCCCTAAACACAACATACTACCAGCATCATAGCACTGGTTGTAGCTCACAGGCTCATCTGTAAATGACAGGAGAATAATTCCTGGTGTAAATGGTATATTTTAATACAATAGATACTGAACTTGGTAGCATAATATGGAAAGTAAATTCTATATGTATATATATATA
>CAKAOI010026825.1:11235-30536 GCA_916701655.1 Sebastiscus albofasciatus
TATAAGCCCCTGTTTAGTGTTGAGTAAATTGTTTAACTTTTTATTAGTTTCAGTCACCATCATGACTTAACATCTCCTCACTGCCTACTTCATGATCATCATGGAGAAGTTATTAGTTTTCTGTTTATGGCCGGCATTTTTACATGTCAATATAAGATCATAAAATATTATAAAATATCAGAATTATCATACAGTCTGCCTTCTAATTATTTCATTTTAAAATGAACAATTACACACAAAAAAAGATAAAATAAAAAAAATCATTTGCTACCATTGGTGGTACCACATAACTATGTTAAATATTAATATATTCAAATATTTTAGTATTTATATTTGCATTTAAAGGGGTTTTTAATATTTATTGTATGACTTATGCACTTTTACACATCCCACAGTTCCCACAATTCCACTGTTCTTCTTTAGACCCAAACATCGTGGGAGTTGGAGGTAGTGTATTTGAAATATAAATGTTCCATGGATATCAAAAACACAATATTCCCAATGTGTTGTTCTGTTGTTACTGACTCATGTTGAGAAATGCAAATGCTCACAATGAAACCACACACAGGGTGACATGTTTTATTATTTTCCTACAGTGTTTAACTGTCTTTGTGTCTGCCTCTCTGCTGCTGTACAGTAACAACAAGTCTGCCTGGGGCTAATGGCTCTCCTGTTTGTTGGTTTTGTCTCGTCGTGTTCCAGTGGTTCTTTCTCTCTGGAAGGATGTCAGCTCTCTGTGCCTGGCCGTCCCTGAGGACGCTTGATGTCATCTTGTCTACCTGATCATTACACTACCTGCTCTCCTCTACAATGCTGCCCTCTCGCTGCTCTGCCACTTGAAATGCTTGGCTGGCCTCTTCTCTGAAACCATCGTGAAATTGTGTGCTAAAACGCTGCAGACTGTTCTCTCCTCTCTCCAGCCATGTGTGCAGGAGCCAGAAAAAAAGATTCCTCCACTCGGACGACTGCTGCTCAGTCAAAGGGAAAACACACAAAACGTCCTTCAGCCTGCCTGCCACCGCTCACCTCTCACAGCTTTTATTTGATTTATTGATGTTTGCAGTGTTTGATATTGTATAGCAATATCCAAGTACATTTAGTAGATTTCATGATTTATTAAACAACAGTAGGAAGAGAACAGGTGTAAATACTAAAATGAATGATGGCTGAATTCCATTTAGCTGCTTCAGTTTCAGGGTCCTTGTATTGTGCACGCTGGCATACTGTCACACTGTCATGACCATTGCTAATATTATTATTAACTCCTGTGCTTTTCCCTCATATGACAAGTCAAAAGGTCTGCTGTGAAATGTACAATGCAGAGTGTAGTATACAATGTCAGTACTTGAAAGTAGAAGTCATTTCTAAAGAACATGGATAATCTGTTGTGTCACAGAGGTTGTCTTTCTATGCTGCTAACCAAATAAAATATTCCATCTATCATCATTCATGAAAATACTGATGGGCAAACACTTTAGTGAAGTTTAACAAACACAATGCAAGTGACTGCTTTTAGAGCTGGGTGATATGGCCAAAATCTTCTACCCCGATATTGGTCATTTCATATCTCGATAACGATATACATCGTGATATAGCGCATTTTATGGTAATTCAATAAATGAACTGTCTATATAAAATAAACACATGGTAAAGCCTATTGTTGTATACTCCTGTGTGAATCAAATACTTGACAAAGGAAAAGTATTATCAGCATATTTTCTCATTTAATTAAGAACTTTAGTGCAAAATGACATACATAAGTTTCAAGTGAAATTATAGGGAAAAAAATGATATGTCCAGCTATACACTGACTACGTTTACATGCATGCACACAAACACAATAATTAGATTAGATTTGGTTAAGACAATAGTCTGATTTAACCACACTGGAGTATTCCCATTGGCCGAATTCTTATCTCTGCAGATTTTCTGAAAAATTTGAATTAATTTGTGCTTGCTAATTAAGACAACATGATTGTGTATCACGATATCGATATAATTGTATTGAAAAACAATAAATTGTCATATTGAATTATTGCCCTGCCCTAACTGCGTTCATCTCATTAAGTGTCTCTTACATGTTCAAGATTCAAGACTCAAGACTTTTACTATCCATTTGCTCAGTTCAAACTATGTGTAAATGATCCAGATGATAGAAGAATAAACATTAAATGTAAAAATGATGTGTACTCTGCATATTAAAATATGGGTTCATATATGCTTCAGATAAACTTTGGAATACATTTTTTTCCATAAAAGGAGGGCTGTGGATTTTGACCCCCATCACTTCCATTGAAAGCGCATCAGGAGACGATCTCTTACTGGCCAGTATGAGAAGGAGGAATGATTACAGCAAGCTAAACCTGTTTCATTGTTCATTTAGGCACCTGACTGTTGTTTTGAGACAGACTTTAAAAAATTGTGAACCCATCCTTTAATGTATGCAATTTTAATAAAGTCCCATTTTACACACCTTTTCTATTGTACAATATAAGGATTACTGCGCTCAGTAAGGTTAATAAATCAACTACATTTTCAGTGAACTTTTCAAATATTTTTTAACATTTCATTTCAACAATGTAAGGTTTTGTGAACAAGGCTGCAGTGTCTCAGCAGCGTTCTGGCTCACGTCCGTACAGTGGAGGAGAGGTAACACACACATTAAAGGCCGCAGTGCTCTTCTGCTGGACATTGAGCAGTGGAGGGTGAAGTGTTTTGCTCAAGAGCACCTCAGTGGCATTTGCAGAGAGAGGGGACTCCTCTAACCACGAGTATTTCTTTCCCAGGTGCTCCCAGCTCATCCAGCCAGGATCTGATCCGCTCACAGATGTGCTCCTGTTAGAGATGGCTGGCCCAGTTCCACTGCAGGCTTCAAAATAAAAGTCCAAAAATAACTGTGCTTTTACAGCAATGTGCCTGTTTATATTATATTTACTGAAATGGTTTGATATTATGGGATTATTCATGTACTAAATTCAAAAGACACAAATGCATTTAATCCAACTGCTACACTTACCACTATTCTCCATTTCCCAAATTTACTAACCTGATGTCAGATATTTACTGATTTGAAGTATTAAAAAATGAAGATTTGTTTGTATTTATTTGACATTTGTGCACCTCAGGTAATTCAAATGAATATATATCTGAGGCATCATAATGAACCAGACGACTCACCACTACAAAATCCACCATTTAATTACAAGGGGGGAATTTAAACACTGTACGTGGATAAAGGTAGTAATACCACAATGTAAAATTACTTCATTATACTACATACAGTATAGATTTTGTTTTAGACTAACTTAAGTGTCACAGGTAAAAGCATTCATTCTGAATTCACGTTCAGAGTGTGTTAATGAGTGAGTGTGTAAGCTGGTGTTCCTTTCACCTGGGCTTATACGGCATATACTGCTGAGTGCTTCAAACTACAGTGTTTTGTATGTTACATCTTATTCTGTAACTATTAACAAGTGCTGTCAGATAAATAATGTGAAATAAAATGTACAGTGTTTTCCCCTGAAATGTAGAGGAGTAAAAGCAAGTCTCATAAAATTAGCAAGTACAGTGCTTGTCTAAATATGTTGTTTATTATACAATGCATGTATGTCTGTTTTCATATAAATACACAAGGAACTTCCGTTATTTGTGTTAAATTTGTTGTATTTATTCTTCCTAATGAATGTGTCATCAAGTTGTGATTTAAACTTATTTAAATAGCTACTTGTGTAACCCCCTAAAATAAAAAAATTATAAAAATTAATGTAATGGTGTCATTTATTTTATTGAACAAGTCTAGTCAATTTGTACATTTTAAAACAACAAAGTTTGACCAAAGAGAAGTAAAAAATACATTTAGATAATTTCAAATAACAATAAATACATTGTAAAAAATACAAAACAAGCACAGTACACAGAAATACATGATGTAAAATAGAATATTAACAATCATGTATTGATATTTGTGATGACTCAAAAGCTAAAGTAAAAATGTAAGGTTTTAAGAATGAATATGTAAAATGGCAGTAGCAGTGGAAGACCTGGCAGTTAAGAATAAACTAACTGGGCAACAATGGAAGATGCTCGACCACTGCGTGGGATTTTAACTGGGGCAATGGACAGAGGTCAAGAGGTCAAGTGGGGCCCAAACAACAGAGTGGGGTTTTGTGTGCCTTGCTCAGGTGTACTTTGGCAATGGCAGCCATGAATGTGATACTCCTCTGGGGTACCGCTCTGTGTTGGTCAGCTGATCAGACAGTGAAACAAGGATCTACAGGAATCAGTTTTTGATTTCATTTCATTTGAGTTGGTTTGATCCCTCAGAGTACTAGTGTCAAGCAAAAGGACAGCGGGCATGATGGGAAGTTGTTTGTGCTACTGCGTCGCCTTTGTGTGGATGAAAACATGGTCAGCAGATTGCATCTGTGACTACAGAAGAGAAATAAGTTGAAGATTATTGCTTCCATCTCTCGCATCACAATGAGCATAGAGACCGAATGTTTTACATGAAACAATAAAGTCAGACAGTGCATTGTCCAGTCATAATGAAATACTGCACCTATTTAGCAATGCAAGTCCACAAAAAAAATAAATAAAAAATCACGTAGAAGCTCTTTTTATTTCTTTTCCATTCAGTGAAGTTAGCACACTATAAATTCACCACAGGGCACAAGTGTACAAACACAACTTGCTACACATATTTTACATCCTCTTTAAACAGGAAGTTAATTAGGCAACTTGAATTGGCAAAACGCATTGCTGCCACATT
The DNA here is from genome assembly GCA_916701655.1 of Sebastiscus albofasciatus. Taxonomy (NCBI): domain Eukaryota; kingdom Metazoa; phylum Chordata; class Actinopteri; order Perciformes; family Sebastidae; genus Sebastiscus; species Sebastiscus albofasciatus. Next base: position 16,004 of record CAKAOI010026825.1, read on the forward strand.
TGTTGCTCTTTGATCACCACGCATGCTGATTGAAGCATGTCTGAAACAGATGACGAGGCTCAGAGCCCCAGGATCCATTTGCAGTGCTGGCATCTCAAGCACCTCATGTTCATCCTCTGAAGAAGGTGAGACAATCCATTAAGTGAAAGGCATAAACACTCAACTCTGGGAACCTGATTGTTGGCGCTGTCCCCCATCCAGCCCGTCTGACTGCAGCGGACTGTGGGTTTTATACAAGACAACTCAAGTCCTAAGATGGAACATTGAGAAAGAGAAGACAAAGGGAAATAAGACCATATGGCAATTTGCATATTCATAACACAAGCAGCACAACTTTTAATAGAAGAGCTCACAGATGTAAGAGACAGAGAGGCTCTAAATATGAATTATCATGCACTGCTGGTATAAAATGTACCTGCATATAGCCATAAATTTAAACTAACCACATTATCTATATCATCAAATGTTAAATTTTAGAATTAGGGTTCAGCACATGACATGTTTGTCATATTTTTGGTCTTCTTCTTTGAGCAGCACAAATGTATTGAATAACTGAAAAGGTGAATCAATTACATTAATAGCAACGACATGGAATAACATTTATATATCTGATCTTGTACATAAATTGGGATGAAAACACAAGTTTGTTAGTTAGTTTTTTCAGCAAAATGTCATTAAAATCTACATATAAAATACCACAAATGTCAAATTGAACAAAAGCAGTTGAATAAACATGTCTCCTAAAATACAAAATTCATCCATAAGCACTGAGTCACTTTTGTCAATCACAGTTTCAGTCCATTACAAACAGTGTTATGAACACCACACAGGGTCTGTAATTATTAGGATTATTATTATATTCACTGAAAGTGTAACATTCAGTTCTTTGTTTGACCAACACTGTCAGCCTGCTGTTATGTATGTGAGCCAGTGTGTTAGCCAACCATAGGAGTGTGTGAGAAACACACTAGACACTGCAATTTAAAGCTAAATTGCCTTTTTTTCTTATTTAAAGTTTCTTTCAGGAAGGTTTTAACGTTCCTTTGAATTTATAGTATATTGACATGACAGCATGAGAACTACTCAGTATAGCTGAACTCTTATTTTTGATGAAATATTTGTTCCAATACTGCAGCAATGAAACAAACTTTATTAGAATAACGCACAGCGACTAACTTTTCAAAATAGAAAATAGAAAATGGAGCATTTCTAATTAATGTTCACCATATTTGTCAAACCTTTTTCCTTGTACATTAAACCAGCTTCAATAGTGATGGATGAATGCTGATATATATTTTTTTCCCCCAGTAATGTAGCAGAGTTTGCACATCAGTGAGAGCAGGAGGACGCTGAATGAAACAATCCTGCTTGAGACACATTTAGTCGTTAATAGCTCTCAACAACCTCTTTTCTTTTACACCGACTGTCGCTTTACTTTGTCATTGACTCTCAGAGAGTTAGATGAGGTATCCACCATTAGAATTTAAGTGAATGATGTATACTGAATACACCTAGTGAGATCTTATACGACTTAAATGTGTAATGAACCTATAAACAGGTTTCCTACAGTATATCATAAACTTTCAAATGTGAATTATGACCCTTCTATACATTAGAAACCCAATCTGCAGAAAGAAAGTGACCAAAATAATAATAATAATAAAAAGCCAGTGTGATTTTCTGTAGTCCTTTATTTCATTTTGACATGGCTGTAGTGGTGGAACACTAGTAGACAGGTGGAGAAAGGTACCTGGGAAGAGAAAAAAAAGCTCTGCTTCTCTGTCTGAGCACTCTACCAGATCAGATCATGACAGTCTCTGTGTGTACTTTGCAGACTCTGCTGTTTTCCTAATCTCGACATTCAGCAGAGTCAAGAACCTTGACGCCTCACTGCTTTTTTTTCACAGAGATGATTCTAAACTGGCTGCTGCTCATCTGCAGCACTTTAAACTCAAACCTAAGAACTGCACTATCAGCGTCTCCCACAGCAAAACACTGTTACATGTTTTGTCTTGTTCAAAAGAATGGAAATGTTTATTTCCATGTGAGGCACTTTCAAGATTTTGCTCAGTGACTTTGTTAAATATGACTATTAGCATTTTGGTATTCCGAAAAATGTCATAATGGAGAGTCCTGCCATAACTTTACCTCAGTTTCAGTCTGATTTGGAACACAAAATGAGCAAAAAATCTTCTACTTACACGTGAAGTTTATGAAAATGACCCTACGTGGAGACACTTAAGCAAATGGGTTCTGCATTTTCTCTCAGCTGTGTTTTAACTGCATGTAAGAGGACAACTTTTGTAGGAAAAGGAGCTTAATCAAGTGTCATGACACCCCTAGAGTAAGTAGCAGGAGAGCAAATTGTAACAATATTGTCAGGATGTTTATTTGCTACATCTGTGCAAATGATGTAAATGATACATGTCATACAGATGTGGGATGTGAGGTATATAATACTGCATGACACAATCATTTTATGATTTACCAGTAAATTCTTCCTCTTTCAATTCCACACATTAAATTGTGCGTTCACTTGTTTACCTGTATATTCTCCCACACAATTCAATTCAAACTAAACTGCCAAATGAACATCGAGAATGTTTTGTGTAGGATCCCGACAGACAAGGGCAGAGATTGCAAGCAGATAGAGTTATTCCATTAATTAAATGTACGGCATCTACAAATGGTGAATGCATTTGAAAAAAATGCAATGCTGATTATTTAACTCATGAAATAAACAGACTTGTTGCAGGCTGTCGCAGGCATATATTACAGTTTTTTCTGTATTAACCATACACATGTGACTATTCCCTGCTTTCGAATTGGATACAATAACAAAAAAGAATCCCCATTTTTATTCATGTTTTAGGTGAACACAACATGACAGGAGTCAGAGATGCTCAAAGATGCTTTCTCTCATTCCTTTAGCTTTACAGAAAGCTGTCATCAAGCTGCAGCTCTTCTGTTTCTTCCTTGTTCAAACTGCAGATATAGTGGTGGTGCGTGTTAGTCAGCTCTCAGCATCATCGGCTTCTTCATCATGCTGAACAATGCTCTGCAGACGCTCTGTCCCACTGAGTAAACTTGGTGGATTTGCTGTGTGGATTCGCTCTGGTTTCACACCATGTGCCCTAATAACTCCTCATTTCTTGAAAATATTTTTACTGAGATTTTGAGATCTCTGTATTCCCACAAAAATATTAAACTGAAGAAACTCTACACCAGATTTTGAAATATTAGTATAATTTTGCTGTCCTGTGCAGATTTGTTTGCAAGCTGTTTGTTCTTTCTGTGTATATTTTTCTGCCTCAAAGTGATCGAAACTCTTGCAGATTAAACATTTCTTCCCTCCTCTCTCTCTCTCACTCCTCTTCCTCCATCATGTCCTGCATCCCTCCTCCACCCCCTGCTGCTGCCTCTTTCTAACCCAATGAGGCCCCCTACAGGTGCAAGCTCACTGATGCTGAACATGAGCAGGTGCATAAAGATGGCGATGGGAGCCTTTTTTTTTTTATTTTGTCATTTGACCCATTTTTTTTGCAGTGATTTACATACTTCTTCTCCGCATGAGGAGATGATGGTGCTCAGGCACTTTGCAGAATAAGTCTACATAACATGCAGGACGTGGTAGACATGTAAATAAGACAAGTGAGTAGATTCTAGGTACCAAAATTTGATTATAAGTGAGTTTTTCTTTTTAAAAGAGGATATTTGTTGTAATTGTTTGTTAGATATGATGCCTTTTTTTAAAAAAAGATAATAAAATAACAGTGATAAGGATGCAGTTTTTTATATTGCAAGTGAGTAGATTCTAGGTACCAAATTTGATTATAAGTGAGTTTTTCTTTTTTTCTTTTTAAAAGCCACACAGATCTTCTGTTTCACCCTGTTACTAAGTGCTCCAAGAGGATATTTGATGTATTTTTTTGTTAGATATGATGCCTTTTTAAAAAACATAATAAAATAACAGTGATAAGGATGCAGTTTTTGATATTGCTGAAGTCTGCTTTGTTGTGAAGGACAGTGATTGAGCTGAGACTTTTTCTTGGGAAAACCTCACTCCAGCTCCATTGTTCACTTTCACTGAAGTGAATTAATCTGCACCAGATTTTTGTCCCCCTGTCCTATTGCGCCACACTGTGGAAACACCCAGCATGCATCTCTCTCCCCCTCTCTCTCTCTTTTTCTCTCACTGTCTGTCACTCAGTTTGGAAATGGAAACAGTGCTAATTGCACTGTGTGTGGACTGTTTACGTTGAGTCTAGTTTGTTTTTGGAGAGCGATATGATTATGCTCTTAAGATCCATAACAATGTCATAAACCTCAATCATGCAGTTAAAAAGACTTACTGGGATGTCTGTTCATTAAAGAAAAAAAAGAAAAAACTTGTTAATTTCAGCAGTTGTGGTGTGATTTTGTTGCAGTAATTTGCTGGAACTAGATTGAGTTGCAGGTGAACGCTGCATGAAGCCAAATAAAGACCTCTGCTTCCACCTTGTGGCAGCTTTACGCAACTCTCCATCCTCTCCTCCTTTTCCTCTCCATCCCTCTCCATCACTCCCTCTCTCTTTAATATCACCACTGTGGCGAATCTAATCTGGATCTCCTTTAAGGCAATAAAACCCAGATAGCTTCCTTTAAATGAAAAGCGCCGCTTATTATTACAGCTTTGAAATCCTCGTTTATTTGGAGATGTGCGTGATAGCAAAAGGAAAAAAAAGAAAGATTCATGTCGAGGTTCAAATGGGCAGGATGACGAAGATCCACGGTGTCCCGAGTGCACACTTCCTCAAGTATTGTATTCCAAGGTATATATAATAGTGTTATCCACGCAGGTTGAACTATGAGGCGCGCCAAGGATGCTTTGTTTTAATGTCGCCTGCATGGCTTTATCCCTTCAAGCAGCCAAAAGCAATTTCCGATAAATCTGACCCTGTTGCTGAGCTGGATGGTAGGAGGGGTGGTGTCATTTTCTGGTGCGTTAATGACAAAAACAGTGGTGCAAAGGGAATATTGTTCCGCGTAAAAGTTGATCATAAAGGCTCTTTACACTGCTGATATTTTATTTTTGCTTCATTTGGGGGTTAAACAGCGGGACTGGATGCGCAAATTCTTGGTTTGACCTAAAAAATGTGTTTAAATCTACAATAAATTTTGGGGAAAACAGGATTTAGATTTAAGGGGTTGCTAAAAAATACACAAAATGTGTAATAAAACACACAAATATATATATATATATATATATAAATATAAATGCACAATAAAGTGTGATATTTAGAAAGACATTTTCATAACTTAATTTCTAGTGTTTCCAAAAGCAGTAAATCTTTGCGCATTAGTCCACTAAACACCTGCCAATCCCCAGTTTTTTGTTCCCATGGAGAAAAAAAAACATCTGCATCCTACAGCATCACTTCCAGATCACCGGATTCACAATAACATCAGAATGCAAATGGCAAGCTCCAACATTTAAGATTAATCTGAACATTAAGAGCTATAATTTAGATTAAAATCCAGGAAAGGTTTTGTAAAAATCCAGTCTCTAATTGGAGCCAGTTTTACACCTGATGCGGAAATCCATAACGAGGGGCAAACTGTGTCAAATATTTTTTCCATGAGTCTATTTTAGAAACAGGCCTACGCATACCAGCGGGACTCAAAAAGCAAATAAGGAAGAACACTGTCCGGGTATTAAAAATAGTTTTTACGCGTATAGTGACGAGCGACTTTTTCGGAACAGACAATAATCAGCCTTTCAGTGTGGAGAACTGGGGGAGAAATGAGAAGGCTGTTGTTGGTATAGCTCTATCAAGGAAGAAGGACTCCCTGTTATCTGTGAATGGGGCTTCTTCTCTTTTTTTTTTTTTGCACCAGAATAGATACAGCTCGAATTTTTAATTCGTTTTTCTTTGAGAGACAACAATGCTTTATTTGAAAGCTCGAGACAATTTGGGGTTTGTGGGAGAGAGAGATCCTTTTCTCCTTGTCCGAGCCCAGCTGCCCATATGGGATGCAACGTGTGCAGCAAAGATCACAATGGCACCAAGTGACAGGCGGGACAAAAAGCCCAAGGATACATCTCCCTGACTCTGAACAGCACCAAGAAACTCTGTCTGCCAGTCTCTCTATCTATCTACACACTCCTGCTGCTGCTGCTCGTTAACATGCACGCCTCTAACATCCAGAAAAACCAGGCCTGGGCTTTTGTCTCTGTGTTGTGTGTCGTGTACTGTATTATGCAATGATAGAGTCACAAAACTGCCTCATCAACAGAGGCAAAAATCTGAGGGCAAGGAGCCACACAAAGGTCTGCATTTTTACTTTTACGCACGAGGTGTCAAATATGGGTGTATTTTTATTTTAAAGAATATCAGCTAAAATCCAAATCACAGCCAATCATTTATTTACCATCTCTATTTCTCCTCACACTCCACAATAACTTGTCATAAGAGATAATTGGCACGTTATAAGCAACGCTGCGTATTTCTCCTTTATCCACAAATGCACCAAACAACGAAAACTACAAGCTGATTTATTTGACCTATGCAAGCTCAACCAGTGGTGGAACACAAAACCTTTTCTGTCTAGGGACAAATTGAGTTTTGTGTCGCCCACAAAAGCAGTAGCCCCTTGAGACTCGATTCTGTAAATAATTAGCAAATCTGCCCAATTTGGCTGTTTGTTCAGTGATGATAGGGGCGACTCTAACATCTGTTGTGGGATTTTTTTTTTTTGTGTCCCGGGACAAACACGGATGCATGGATTTTTCTACTAGGTTATCATATTTACCCAAGATATTGACTGGAGGCTGATAATCCGCAGTGCGCTATAACCGGATCACTGGTGAGCCATTTGTGCATTTGGTTCCACTTTAGAGAAGATGGTGACTATAATAGTTTAATGTGGAATAGCGTCGCTAACACGTTATATGATCATGTGAGAAATAAGTTTATTATAGGCGGTTAAAGCCCCTCTAAGCCGTGCGTATTTTAGCTGACCGTTTGGCCGTGGTTAAACAAAGACTGATTGATTATTCCTGCTCTATTTGCAGTTTAGCGCTTAACAAGATAACAAAACATTTATTGCATTAAACGATTTTTCCCCCCCCCTCACAGTCTATACCACTTTACACCCAAGGCCGGGAGTGGTTGGGGATGTTGACAAAAAGGAGAGCTTTTGACTCAAAAGCTTCTTATGTTGGACAAGCCCTCTTATATTAAGTGAGTGGATTTTAGTCCCATTTCACAAGTGACTTTAGGCTCTTTATTAGTGAGGTGTTCGGGCTGAGAAAAAATATTCTCGGGATTAAATTTGGCTAAAAGAGAAAAGGACTGAAGTGCGCTGGAGATTTATTTCCCAGAGTCAAGCTCCATTCTGTGCCACAATATAGTGTTTAGCTCCTTTTCATTGTGATGTTTAGCCATGTCTTTTCACAGATGATCAAATCGAATAGGACACTTTTATATATATATATATATAAACCAAACCCTCATTTTCAGAAACACAGCATTTTATTTTAAAATCCTTATAAAAAAAAAGATTTGGGATATTTAGCCATCACCGCGCAGGCTATACACTGTTATTTACATAATGTGATCTAATTTTTTTTTTTTTGCCAAAAACTCCCTCGTTGTTTTTAAAATGTGTAGCCTAAATATATATAGAGGCCGATCTTCAAGCTTTTACGCACCCGAAAAGCTCTCTCCAAAACATTTTGCCACAAAATATTTACAGGGAAATAAAAACAAAAGGAAAAAATAGCTGCAAAGTTGCCAGTGTTTATTCATGGCCATAAATATTTTTTTCGGTCCAATAAAAGAAAGCAAGAAATTAAAATTTCTATAATTATAAAGTGGTTCGTATACGTGCTGATAATAACACGAAGGGAAAAAAATAAAAAAAGAGGAAAACATCTCTACACAACCAACACACAACATACTTTACAAAAAAATGTTCACAAGAAAGAGCATTTGACATTCTGAATAAAATCTATAAGAGGGGGAGAATTTCGGACCCAGTTCTCTTAACGAAAACATGTAAACACGGCGCACACACATGAGCCCCGAATAAAAATGGTAGTATATATATGAGTCAAAGCTGCAAAAATGAAAAGTCTTTTTGTGTTTTTTGTGTTTTATTTGTTTTTTCTCTCTCTCTTTGCTTTGTGGTGAAACTTCCCTAATATCGTGCCTTCCAAAAAGCCAAGTCTCTATAATTTTCTCTCTCACCAAGTCCACTGTTGCGTTTGCACCAAGTGATGTGCTGGGAACTGTGGCGTGGCCGCGGCGCTGTACTGCGCGTTATACTGCATGTGTTGGAGTGACTGGGCGCTATAAGCCGAGAAGGGAATCCCGGCCTGAAAAGTGGCCGCCAAGTCCTGAGCTTTAAGAGTGTGACAAGGCTTTCCATCCCTGACTAAGACGGGCACGGCCACCCGCCTGGGAGAAGGGAGATGGGTCACTTCCATACCTTTCTCGGCTCTCGCTCTCTTCATCTTATACCGGTGGTTCTGGAACCAGATCTTCACCTGGGTCGGAGTGAGGCGGATCAGGCTGGCCAGGTGCTCCCTCTCCGGAGCCGACAGGTACCTCTGCTGCCTGAAGCGACGCTCCAGCTCGTAGGTCTGCGCCTTGGAAAACAACACCCTCCTTTTGCGCTTCTTGCCGGAGTCGCTGCTGCTGCCCCCGCTGCTGCAGGTCTCCTTGTCGTTGTCCGGCGATTCGTCGTCCTCCGCGGACGGATCCGGGGACTTGGCCGAGGAGTCCTGCGAGCTGGCGGAGAGACCGTGCACTGCGGCAAGAAACGGGAGAAACACTGTCAAAATGTTATGTTGTAAAGTTGTAAAGACATTTATATCACAAGCACACAAAAACCACACAAAAAAAAACATAAATTCAAAAAACTTTGGCTAATTAATTGTGCTGCTGCGTAAAAATAACCTGAAAACAGCATTACGCAGTGATTTTCAAGACATATACATGGCTGGGAAATAAAAAAATTGGAACATTTTGCCTAATTTGAACTCTTTGGGTGTCATTTTAAATAACCTGTTAATGATTGAGCACTTAACAACAGCATTACGCAGTGATTTTTAAGACATAAACATGGCTGGAAAAGAAAAAAAATGGAAAAATTTGGAACATTTTGGCTCATTTGAACTCTTTGGTTGTCATTTTAAATAATCTGTTAATGATTGAGCACTTAAAAAAAAGCATTACGCAGTGATTTTTAACACACAAATATGGATGGGAAATAAACTATTTGGAACATTTTGGCTAATTTGAACTCTTTGGGAGTCATTTTGAAGTGCCCAAAAAATGATCCTCCATGCAGCCCCAGATCTCTACTCAGTGGAGCATTAAAAGGTGCATTGTCTGTCTGTAAATCCCCCCCACAGAATGCAGTCTTATATATTTCACACCATGCTTATTATACTCTGAATAACTTACAGCCCTCTTGTCTTTTCTTTTTCCAAGGTGCTTTATCGATCACATTCTTACAATGCAAAGTGCGTCGAGCCTATAAACACTGCATGCATTTGTTGAGCTGTAAAAAAAACGCCTCAAGACGAGCGCAGCCAGTGCACGGTTGCATAAAGATGAACGCTGCACCCATGATATGCATCGTTATGGTGCAATAGGAGGCATCAATTATGGCTTAATGTAACCGCAGAGCTTAGAAAATATCACACAAAGTCATTATCAAACAAAAAGATCAGCAAAGGATTCTGAGACTCTACTTACATGAATATTGAATACTGTCCGTAGTAGCAAGCCATCGTGTGTAAGGATTGTCACTACTGTCATAAAAGGGGTTCTTTAAAGGCAGGTTTTGAACGTTTTCTAGAGGACTTTGCACCAAAACTCCAGTGGTTTTTGTCGTGGATGTGGTCTCCGATCCCTCCGTGTCTTCCTCCGCTCCGGTGATAGATCCTTCTTCGTCATTTGTGTCAGGAAGGTCCAAAATGTCCTTTACAGAAAAGCCCGTCTTTGTGTTGGTCAACGACATATTCTGGTGAGGGTGGGGAAAATATGCAAGGGGGAAAAGTTGCTGCACCAGCTCTTTTCGGGACAATCCTGCTGTTTTAGAAAAGAAAGAAAGAAAGAAAAAAGGCGATGTTTCAGGAGAAAAATAGAAGGATGGAGTCGCTCTAGGCTGAAGTACAGTGGAAGCTGCAGCAGCCACTGTGGATAACCATTGAGCCTGAGCAAAGTAAAAGCAGTGGATTCAGTGTCTGTAAGTCCAGGAAGAATGCCAAAGTGGCTGAAGTGTGCTATGTGTGGCTCATGGATACTGTGCTACTGCTGGGTTGCTAGATGGGAAATAAGCCATTACCTTGTCCGATCAGTCCATATAAGGTTGGTCTCAACACATGAACCTGCAGTGAAAAAGCATTAAAACACGCGAAAGGTTGGCCACGTGTGGGCGGGTCTTAGGAGTCAAGTGGATGAAGACAGTGTTTGCAGATGTGAAATTGTGGGTTTTGGGGAGATCCGAGCCTCTACCATTGGTGCTTCAGAGCATGATGAGTGGTATAACGTGTCAATTAATTACAAAGACTGGGAGGGCCTTTTTTACACCCTATTTACATACAAAGAACCTTCCAAGTAGCTTTATACTCACAATACTTAAAAAGACCGTTTTAACAAATTGCTCCCACTGAAGCTTTTTTACTTTCCTCCACAAAATATATTCATACAATAAAAGCTACATTTTTTTTGTATTATTATTCTTTTTTTTTATATAAGCGATGGGAACCTTCCACGAGGATGAGCATGCTATTGTTCAAATATTCGGGGATAATTTATGTAAACCTTTTGTGTCAATATTTTTGCCAGGGCTTAAGGACAAGAGGCTGTGTTGAAACTGAAGCAGGACTCTGTTTGTTTGAAAACACTAAGCAAGTATTTAAGACAGTAGGCCTATCCAAATGGGATACTGATAATGAGGGTTATACAGCCAACAATAACAATAATAATGATACCATTAATAATAATAATAATAACAATAATACTAGTAATAATAATAATAATAATATATCAATAATGATAATAATAATAACCTATTTAATACCAGAATTTTGCAGACTTACAATAATAAAAACAAATAGGCCTAAATTAGTGTTTTATACATATTCCTGCATACTTAATAGTGCAATTATATTATTACAAATATTTTTTTTTTTATAAAAAAACGCATTTTTTCCCCCCTCAATAAATCTCCTCGGTTTCATCATGGCAGCGCATCCTAATATTTGTTTTCTGCGTGTGTAGAGCCTCCTCTAAAGTGCTCCATCTTGCTTTTTTTCTGTGGAAATCCGAGTACCATTGTTGCTTACTTTATTTTCCTCCCCTTCAAGACTTTCCCTTTCGTTCTCCTCCCTCTGCCTCCTATCCAGTATGTGATGTGGGTGACAATGTTTCAGAGTCCCCCTGCGCATCCTGGGTGGTCGGACCCGGGCAAACACAAATACAAACCGATTGCTAAGCTGCAGACAATGGGGGAAATGTAGACAAATGTCCGGCTCCTGTTGGAAGCTTTTGTCCGGCCGCAGTTTTTGCATTTATTTCAGGGTGCGAAATAATAGATGATTGACGCCCCGCGCACAATGCTTTCTAACTGTTTGGAATAAATCTGAGGTTGTTCCTAGTTGTCATGGCATTCAACTGCTTTCAATGGACTATCTCTTCATTCAATTCCTGGATCCCTCCACAATATTAAGGAAAGTCCTTCATCTCAGCACACACACACACACACACATGCACATGGACACACACGCGCACACACATACACACACAGTAGCCTGTGTCCTTCTTGAAGGAAAGGGTGGAAGGAACTATTGTGTCTTTTAGTTTCTTGCAGTAAAACAGATTGTTGAATTATTAAAATTGCCTGGATTGATTGCAGCATTTCTCAATAATTTATAATTTATTATTATTTTATTTAGTTATTATTTTATTATTATTTTAATTATTATTTTTCTATTGTTTCCCTCATTATTATTAGTATACTAATATTATTAGTAGTGTTGCACAAATAATAATAATAATAATAATAATAATAATAATAAAATCTTTATATAATTTACAGATTATCTCTGTTTTTTTTCCTAAGGTTTCTTGGTCCACACATAAAATGTGCACCTGACACACACAGGCCCTGAGGTAAATATTTCACCAGACAGACTGGCAAGAATTAATCACAAGTCTCAACATCCCACAAAGGGCTCCATTGAGCTGAACGGGGCTATATGGACAAACTGGAGCAGCGCCTGAGCCTCTATAAGGGAGAGAGAGGTTACTGACCTGATCCACCAAGTAATGCTGCTCAGCTAAATCCGACATGTGAAGGGAGACATCCAGGCAGCCCAGCAGCAGAGAGAGAGCAACCCAGAGAGCTTTACGCACCGCGGAGGAATGGCCTCTGTGCGCATCTCATCAGGAGACACACTTGGCCCAAGCAGGACATTATTATTATTTCAACCGAGACTTATTTAGTGCCTGGAAAAGTGTGCAGGAGCTAAATCAGGGTGCATGTGTTACAGGCTGGCTGTGTCATTTCTGCTGTGCTTTTGGTGCGTGTGGCACGGTGACAAGGGGGGTAGGTTTTTTGGTGACATGGTGCATTGGGAGCGCACTGGGCTGCAGACTGTGGCCAGTTGCTGGGGATGTACTATTTGATCAATTGAGCCGAGGGTTTTTTCGGCAAAGAAGAGGTAAATGTGCACACTGCAGGCTAAGTGGACGTACTCCACTTTGGAGAGCCTATCGCTCTGTGTTTACCTGTTTACTTTCACAGGTAGTTCAAACAGGCCGCTTGCCTTTTTCACTCTGTGACAGTGGCCAGTATGTTTCTTGCGACGAGTTAACGGGACCAACACCGGGACAATGTTTACAGTCCAGTAAAATCTGCTCAGGATGCTTTCAGGCATGTGCAATTATGTGAAATTAATTTAATGTAAAAAAATACATGCCAGGTTTTTGAGACTTTGTTATTTTTTTACAGGATAAAGATCATTATAATAATAATAATTATAATAATAATAATTATTATTATTATTAACAATAATAGTATACTTTATTATTATTTTTTATTGATGTATGGTTTCCATTATTTTTGTCATTATAACTCCCAATTTATTGTTTTTTTTTGTAATTATTAATGCGTAAGAATGAACTACCTCGTTTTTAAACAAACTTAAAAAGTTGTTGTAAAATAGGTTTCCACTGCTTTTCCCTCTCCATGCGTAAAATCATCCTCAATCCTCAGTTCGGTCTGTGTGTCTGCTGTGTAATGTGTGTGTGATGGAGGGTGTTAAACCACAGAGAAGAGAAGATGCAGTAAAGAAGGGCCTCTGAGCTGCAGATGCATCAGGATTTAAAGGACAATGCAGGGCTGCTTCTTCTCCATCACCCGCTTATTTGACTTCAGCTGACACTAAATCTTCACATCTGACTCTAAAACGCTACATTATAACAGTAGTTTTCTTTGTGCGTAAAACTGCATAGCATGCGCAAAGACTAACCTTTTTTTTATGTGATCATTGCAGCTATAATTATGCTATCACCAGTCTCGCCAGTGCTCCCATTTTAATATTATAAGCAACAGAGCCGACTGGCTCATTATTAAAGCTCGTTACAAATTATTTTTTTTCTTCCTGATCCCAGCTTTGCAATCAAACGTATACAGCAGCAGAATGGACTCATCCAAAAACAATTAATTTTTCGGATGAACCCCAAAAAAAAAAAAAAAAAAAAACGGGGGCCCCATGTCTGATTAATTATAATTCCCTCCAAAAAATTCATGCCCACGATTGTTCACCAAATAAGTGAAGAAAGAGCTTTTTATATTCTTGATTAAATAAATCTTTTCGATTGAATGCACAAATAAGTAATGCCGCAGGAGAATCCATAATAATGTTGATCACTGCCTCCCCTTTAATCGCTGAATTTCAGCGTGTTTTGGACGCCTCAGGCAGGGAGTTAGTCTTTGATAAAGGTAACCTCTTCTGCCTCAGGGTGCCTGTGATAAATGTACAGAGTGACAAGACCGATTTCCTCCCTCTATGATTAAAAGCCTATATATGATATGCAGGTAAAGCGGGTCCGGTTTATTTATTATGGGGGCTAAGCCATGGCCCGGGGAGACTTGGCTTCAGGCTAGAAATCATTTTGCCTTTTTTTTTCCTTTTTATACAGAAATCCAGCCACCTTTTCCTCCAGGCCAAAAGTCTTTATTCGTCTCCTTTTCCTCTAATGATTAAACATGTCACGGCGAGATTATAGCCATGCCCCGAGGAGATGCCTTCATTTGTTAAACCACCAGTTTATTTGTAACGGTGAATTTCATGCCACGCTGTGCCATTCGCCTTAATCTTTTTTTTTCTGTGTAAGACGAATTGCTAAAAAGGGGTTTATTATTTTTTAATCACTTCCCATTCCAGTATCGCACTGACATTGGGCAGGAAGGAAGGAGGGGAGAAATGGCTCAAAGTCTCGGGGACTTCTTCACATAAATCAAAAAAAAAAAA
>CAKAOI010026826.1:0-68950 GCA_916701655.1 Sebastiscus albofasciatus
GATTAGTTGACATCTAAATAGTAACCCCTATTCATTTCTCAGACTCTTTTGAGTAAAAGAGGTGTAACACAAGCAAGCTTTGTAGTGTAGCAGATTTAAAACATGTCTGAACACCAGAAGTATCCGTCCTGCAGACCTATAGGCACTTATGTGAGGTACACAAAGACAATAGTGTCGCTAGGTTGAGATTACTGTCTGATGTTTTAATGTATCTGCGTCATAAAGGTGTTGTTAATGAAGCCGGCAGTCAGAGAGTGGATGTTTCTCCTGTCATGTAACGTTAAATCCTGACCTTGTCGCTTATAGGAGGAGACAGCGCTTCATTCCCTTTCCTCCTCATTAAACTGAGCTTTAACGTGCAAAGGCACAATGCAGACAAAAGTCAAAGACACCATCAGCTATCAGATTGATGCGTTACTTACCAGGGATTAAGGATAACTTTGGTGAAAGCTGTTCACATGGAGCAGCTATCTGTCAGAGGTAGACGCATGAAAATGACGTCGTGGGGAAGGTATCACGTGACTCACGGACGCAGCTGTGATTGGCTAAAAAATGTTCGACTCATTCTAAATCTATTGTACTAATATAAGCAAAGTCACAACTAAAATATGGTTAGTCTCTAATTTATCATGTCAGAGGTGGTTCATCTTCTTTTTTAATTATTATTATTATTATTTCAAAATGCGCGACGACTTCACAATAATTATAATAAAGTAAAACATATTCGACATAGTTGTTTTTTCTTTTTCTTTTCTTTATACAATATTTAACTTGCTTGGATGAATTGACGTTTATTATCAGAACATGTCATATTTGAGTAATCCGTTAGCCATTACTTTGTTGTCTATTAGATATAGTCGTTCAATAGCAGTCTAATTGGTGGCTACTGGCTAGGCTGTAATATTTAGGCTATTGTAAGGCAGGCTTCTCGCTACCTTAACTATAACCTTACTTATTACTTAATTAAACTCCTGTAGGGCTATGGGAAGAACAAGGGCACGGGGAGAGCTTGGTTTGTTCAACAGGATTCACTTTATTAATCCCTCCACTCAGCGTAGGACCACTCAAAAGGTGGTACCTCACTTACCCCTCCGCCAATCTTAACCATCACTCATCCCACAAGGACGCAAGGTGCGCCAAACCATATAGCTCCCTCTCTAACTTAAAGAGCAGAATACAATATGTACACTGTATAAAATATGTCTTTACGAAAATAAATCTAATCTTACACTATGGTTAGTCTACTAAACATTCACTGACAGGTTTTAGCCTAGTCAGGGGATAGACAGCAATAAGAAGACATATATTACACAGCTCCCTCTGAAGCCCAGTTGGTAGATATAGCATTTATTACCAGACCCATTTAAATTTGAGTAAAAAGGGAATCCTATAGCCATTACTTTGTACTATATAGTCTTGGGTTACGGTTATAGTCTACTTTCAGCCCAGTTACATTTCCGTAATTACAGATTTTAATCATCACTCCTCAGTGAACTGCCTCCTTGATGGAGGTTTGAGAGCATTATGTTAAGTATCTAGTTATCATTATGGATTTCCCATGTTTTTTTAGGAGTCTGTTCACACTGATATAGGCTAATAAAAATAACCTTAATTTTGTAAGACAGTGAAAATATTAAACAATGATAGGCTATTTAAACCTAAATGAGTTATTATTCATTTTTATTTGAAGGTCCAGCCCCCACAGTCTGCGTAGAACAATTCTGGCACTAGGACAAATGTAGTTGATGACCCCTGCTCTAAAGTATACAGTACAGAACAATATTGACTCTCTTAAACACAACTTATCTTAAATGGCTCTTATATACCCAGCATGCAACATTCTGGGCAGGAACAGTTAAGGGACAGGGTGACCTTATCTCCATCTCCATATCTTTTTACTTCCCTTTAATACAGGATAGTACAACATTTTAGTATTCAAAACAATGCATTTTTAAATTGGAGTTCCCATGTTGTTGAGTGATTTGCCTTACTGCCTAGTCTTTAAATTAGTTGGCTTTATGTGTGTGTGTTGGGTGGGATATGTCCTGTAGGCAATATTACTGATTAATTATATTTTATAATAGAGTTTCTATCTGCAACAATATCTAAAATAGTGTGCCTTTTTTAACCTCTACAGGGGTAATGGTCCTCTGATAGAGGTTCTTGACATTTACAGAGCATGGTAGAGAGGCCTGCTGACGCACATCTGATATAATGACCCTCAACAGTTTACAGGTTAGTGCTGGGCTTGAATGTCACTAAACAATTGTGTTCTTGATATTCTTCATTAACCATTTAGACCATTATTCTTAATAATGAATGAGATTTTTTTTGTGGATATTTGTTTCATTAACAAAACAATTTTCCCTGGACTAGTAAAGCCAGTGATTCCCTCTTCCACTCCTTGAGGGCTCCTGCGCCCCTCGGCTGCCTTCACTATCTTTCAGAGACTGTAGCAGGCTCAGTTTTAGAGCTAGAGTGAAGCTACTGCTATCATATCAAACTAGAAAACCTACGGAATCCATTACAAACCACATCATGCTATCATGTTGGGAAAGAGGCTTAAAAAAAATCCCTCTGAAGGTAGGCTAAATTTTGGCAAGGGAAAACTGGCATGGTGATTTTCAAAGGTGTCCCTTGACCTTTGACCTCAAGATGATTGAAGGAAAATGAATTTTATGGGTACCCACGAGTTTCCCCTTTTACAGACCTGCCCACTTTATGATAATTACATACAGTTTGGGGTATGCAGTATGAATGTATTATTTTCGTCTATTCTAAAAATGGTTTCTACATACTAGGGTCGCTAAACAGTTTTGGAATTGCATAAATTCCGTTATGACTGTAAAGCTGAGACTCTTGTGGATCCAATGAGCCCAACTGTATTCATGTGTGATGATGTCAGTCCCCATAGTAGACATTTCATTGTAGTTAGACCATTTTTTTCAAACTTGACGTGACTGCATAAAATGACCTGTGGTGACCTCTAGGATAATCACAGCCTCATGAAACTTTACAACCACAAAGTAAAGACCTAGAGCATTCAGAGGAGGGCTTTCCTAGGTATATTGACTCTAAGGGGGTTTCTGATTTGATACCAAATGATTTGTTACCACAGCATGGCTTTTTCTATGGTTTTCCTCAAGGTCTTGGTGTCTTAATGTGGTATTTTGGAGGCATTATTTGCTGCAACAACTTATGTGACATATTATTATGTGACTTCATATACGTCTATCATAATGTTCCTAGTTCTTATACACTTTCAAAACTTATTTCAATTAATTAATTATGTTTTAATTCTACTTGACACACAGTGCTGACTTGCATCTCAAATTAATCTCCAGGTTCTTTCAGATGTTCTCCAGCTTTCAGATGATGTACACCACTTCTATGTGACATCTACTGCTGACCTGCTATCTCCCCCTAAAGACCCCCTATTGGTCTATTGTAAAGAGGAGTGGGGTGAAAAAGGTTCATGTTAGGCAGACTGGGAAGAATGACATTGGTCTGTTTTAACCTTCACTGTTCCTTGGCTCTTTACTCCAATCAGTTTATCAGGAAAAGAAACGTGCAGAGGGGAGATAAGAGATACCAGCATAGCTTATGATATGAGTGTATTCATAAGTGTGTGTGACCTGCCTAGGGGTGACATTGTTGCTACCTGAGGTACCATTCTACGCAGGTAGTCGTATTAAAGTGCGTGTTTAAACATGTATATGTGTGTATGTGTCCAAAGGTGTTTGTGCGCATGTGCGTATAAAAAGGGGAGTTGTCATGTATAAAAGGTTTTTCCAGAAAATCTGTCCTGTTTCTGACCATTGTGTGTGTGTGAAAGAGAGAAACAGGGTGTGTGTGTTTGGGACTGGACCGTAACTGACAGCCAAAATTTCGGGGGCCAAGAAGAAGGATCGAGTGGTCTGGACCTCCATTGATTTAGGAGAGCAGTCCCCTAACACAACTGCAACCATGAGTAAAAAGGTAAGCGACCCTGCAGATTAGCTGATGACCGTTTACCTTGTTTATTATTGGGTTTACTATTACTTTTTTTTAGGTTTATCTTTTCTTTTATACTATACCTAATTCATATATTAAATCAGATTTTGATTGTATTAAGTTAAGTTTTTGTTTTGTTGAAGTACTTTCAGTCATTGAAGGTCATTCAATTCATGTCAGTGAATCACCCAATCAGTCAATTGTGTATGCATATAAACACTTTTCCAATCACTATGTGCCTTTAGGACGCGTACGACATGTTCGAGATGGATGGAGATATGGACAAGAAGAAGAAGAAAAAGATGAAGAAGAAGGAGAAACTGGAGGGCATGAAGAAAGAAATGGATATAGTAAGTAAAGACAGAAGCCTCAGGTAGGGATGTCACAGTGAGGACATTTTCCCACCGGTCAATAAACTAGTGACAACACCAGTGTTACCGATTACATCGGGCATTTTACAAGAAAAGATGACGCTCAATATCTGTAGAAGGTTCACATTGATCTTTAATGTCGGATGGCTGTGTGTCTGGCCTTTCCAGTCGAGCTTTCTCTGTGGGGCTGCAGGTTTCCAACTGGTGCCACTCAGTCCTCCTCACGGCTTCATACCAAAAGTTTACAGATTGCTTTATTAACATTATGGTTTCCTGTTAGCATTGGGTTTAATCCAAAGATAATGCCAAATAGGTGCTTTTGCGTTTTGCTTTGACACCAAATCCTCAACCATCGTCTTGTTGGTCAACTCTCTCTCGTCCCATGATAAGTGTGTGAGAGTGTGACTCCTACTACTTTGTGCTGAGACTCTGTATGGAGCCAAAACTTTCAGTTTATAATTGTAGCGTCCATCGTCTAACTAAGTATCGATAACAACTTAATATTTTACAAAGTTTTTTATTTGATTAATCGTTTTTAAAAATATTTAAAAAAAAGCAAAACTATAGTGGGAGCGGTGGGTGGTGGGTATAGTGAGAATATGTAGGGATGAACTCTCTGTCCATTTATAACCACCAAGTTACAACCAACCAACTATCAATAAATCACCTTGATTCAATCTGATCTGCCGTTTAAAAGTTTGGGTTGCTCTGAATGAATGTTGCGATCTGTCTCCCCCTGTAGGACGACCATGAGATTTCAATAGAAGATCTAGAACTGAGGTACAACACTAATGTTACCAAGGTAAGACATTTCTTTCTCTAATATCTGTCTTTTGTTAGTGTATTGTATTTTTTCCACTTCATTCTCCTTCATTTTATGCACTTAACTTCCTTTTCTCTTCGCCCATATCCAACAACCTCCCCTTTTTGTCCCTCTGTGTGAGCCCTTTAGGTTCAAGGACAATGATGTTTCCAAGCTCTTGTTTTTACCAACTATACTCATGTATTGAATCCTTTTCTCTGTTCTCCATCCACAGGGTTTGACCTCCACTTTTGCCGCTCAAGTCTTGGAGAGAGACGGTCCTAATGAACTGAAGCCTCCCAAAGGAACTCCAGAGTACGTAAAGTTTGCCAGGCAGCTGGCTGGAGGGCTGCAGTGTCTGATGTGGGTCGCAGCTTGCATCTGCTTCATCGCCTTTGGAATTGAACTTGCGAGAGGGAACGTCACCTGCTTTGACAATGTGAGTTATATTTCCATTTAGAGTTTTTTTCCTTCAGTGCACTGTGGGAACAAAAACACTGATAAAGAATACATCTATGGAGAGGTCAGAGAGGGACAGAGACATGGAGAAAAAGAAACAGTCATTGCTAGCTACCTGTTTTTATGGTTACATCTTCTTTCTCACTCCAGCTGTACTTGGCCATCACCCTTATTGCTGTCGTCGTTGTAACTGGTTGCTTTGGTTACTACCAAGAATTCAAGAGTACCAACATCATTGCCAGCTTCAAGAATCTGGTGCCACAGGTCAGTCGCACATGACCGTTGAAAAATAAATACAACTCCATGTTGGAATTTAATATTAACAGCTTGTCTGTCATTATATCTCTTTTAATCTCTTTCCTTTTTTTGTCACTCTATTGCTTCTCTCTCTCACCGTGTCTTTCTTCATGTGTTCGTCTCCTTTCATCTTTGCTAATTTTACTCCTAATCTCCAAAAATAGCAAGCCATTGTGATCCGTGATGGCCAGAAGAACCAGATCAATGCCTACCAGTTGGTGGTGGGGGATTTGGTGGAGATCAAAGGAGGAGACAGAGTCCCTGCTGACATTCGCATCATCACTGGTCAGGCCTGCAAGGTAGATCACACACATACAGTATCCTGTAAAACATACAAATGGATTAGTGAAATGTGTCATGATGCAAGATTAAGCTCAGACTTGGACATTTTGTTATTGTTCTTGGGTCCACATAAAATCTAAGTATATTCCCCAAATGTCTACATTTTGTCAAAGTTGGCTTACTAGTAACTGAAATTCACCCGTTTAATTATAGCATCCCCATCTCAGCAGTGTAATGTAAGTATTTACATAGTATTTAACCACATATGAGGTCCGTTGGTGTAACGTTTTTGAATACCCAGAAGACAGCGGAAGACCAAATCACTCCTTTGAATTGTGCCATATTTGTTGAGCAGGTGTGGCCCAATCCATTATCAGACATCCTCCCTTCCTACCTCATTTTATCATCTGGACATGTTATGATATATATTTGTGAATATACTTTGTGTACCAGGTGGACAACTCGTCCTTGACAGGCGAGTCTGAACCGCAATCCAGGACTCCCGAATGTACTCATGAGAATCCACTGGAGACCAGAAACATTGCTTTCTTCTCTACAACCTGTCTGGAAGGTACAGCACAGTAAACAGAATATACTGTACCTGCATAAAGGACACAGCCTGGATTATAATCTATTTAGTCATTTATTTAAGTATTTGTTTGCTGGTGAACATGAGAATAACCTCTTCTCTCCTCTCCAGGTGTAGCTACTGGTGTGATCATTAACACAGGTGATCGTACCATCATTGGTCGGATTGCCAGCTTGGCGAGCGGCGTCGGCAACGAGAAGACACCCATTGCCATAGAAATCGAACATTTTGTTGACATCATCGCCGGTCTCGCAATCTTCTTCGGGTTTACCTTCTTTGTGGTTGCCATGTTCATCGGATATGCCTTCCTGGAGGCCATGATCTTCTTCATGGCTATCGTCGTGGCTTATGTGCCGGAGGGGCTTCTCGCTACAGTTACTGTGAGTCACTGCAACAAATGTGAATTCCCATAATACTATTTAAATGGTAAACATAATTATTTTGATAAATTTTGGGATCCCGATTATTTATTATTTTTTATTGCACTTTCACATTTAAATAAACAAAGCACTGCTTTCACTTCCATGTTGTGCTACATTCCTGCTAATGTACAAATCTTTGCATCAAAATAAGGCTTAAAATAATATTCTTCGTCACCTGAATTCAGTGCTTTTTCGTTCTGCCCCTCTCTGTTATTACTCTTCTACTCTGGCCGCTGGTTAGTTTTTTAAACCTCAGTATCATAGTCGATCGTGTTTATTTAATTGTGGGAAGCCAAAATCATAATTGCGATTAATATTTGATTAATTGTACAGCTCTAATACCACTGTTGTATGGTGTCTAGTTTCCATTACGTCTTTCCCAGCCAACATTTGTTTATGGGGCCCATGTGGGTAGTAAATGGGCTGAAAAATGGGCCCTATATGGGATTGTCCATGGGTTCCATAATGGCCCCGTGCCAATTGCCCTTGTGGGTTTCATACTGGAGTACACTGGGTGTTATATGGACCCAATCTGGGCAACATAAACCAAAACCCATCTCGGCCTCAGGTTTAAGTTCTATGTGGGTTTGTAAGTGGGTATGTCCACAGTTTCCATGTTGGCCCCATGCACTAATTTCCCAGTAGTGACCCAAATAGGACCCACACGGGTAGCCCACATGGGGAGCCCATGTGGGACCAACTTAGTTGACCCAAGTGGGCGCCATTTGTGTTGCCCATTTTGGGCCCATACCCACTTGTTACCCAGGTACCCCAAGCATAACCCATGTGGGGCCCACATAACCATGTTGGCTGGGTTTTAATATCCTATCTGGACTGTATGAAGACTCATTTTGGATGATTGCACCAATACAAAATCACATCCTGTGTATTAGTGAGTAGTATGCAAAATGAACGTGGCCTGTGTCTTCGTTAACAGGTATGTCTGTCTCTGACTGCTAAACGACTTGCCAGGAAGAACTGCGTTGTGAAGAACCTGGAGGCTGTGGAGACATTAGGTTAGTTTGCCTGAACAACAGACACTTCCTGTTCCTGACTGCTTTGTTGAGTTCAGGGACATAAAGATATAAAGATTTGACTTAGGAAGTTTGGTCTCTGTTACACCAAAGTCACTCATTGCATGTATGTACAGTGTACATGTGTAACCTTTTAAACTGTGTGTGTTTAGGCTCCACTTCAGTGATCTGTTCTGATAAGACGGGTACCCTGACCCAGAACAGGATGACTGTAGCTCACCTTTGGTTCGACAACCACATCCACGCTGCTGATACCACTGAAGATCAGTCAGGTAAACACATGAATAAAAGCTTGTTATTGTCCAAAGCATTTCCTCAATACTGTTGTTGTGAGCAATGTTATAATGTAGATATAACATGGGCTATAATAAGCTAACTCATGAGTTGTTATTTCAACTATTACGTGTATTTAAAAGATGGAATGATGTTATTTTACATTTGAGTAATCTTTCAGTAATCATGTGATTGTGTGGTTTCCAGGCCAGAGTTTTGACCAGTCATCAGAAACATGGCGTTCACTGGCGAGAGTAGCTACCTTGTGCAACAGAGCTACTTTCAGACCTGATCAGGAAGGTGTACCTATTCCTAAGGTACAAGTTTATAGTTTTAAGACATGTGTTGTCAACATCTATGTGAGCTGACAAAATGTCACATCTTGCTGTAGCTTTAATTTTTTATTTAATATGAAATATATATTGTTAGTGTTGCCTACATTGTTGTCTTTGGTTTAAAGTATTCTAAGAAAAGATCAGTTGCTTTGTCTCTTTGTATCTCACGTTTACCATCTCACACAGAGGCTCGTGGTAGGAGATGCGTCAGAGACTGCTCTGCTGAAGTTCACCGAGCTCACTATAGGGAACGTCATGGACTACCGTGATCGCTTTAAGAAAGCAGTGGAGGTGCCCTTCAACTCCACCAACAAGTTCCAGGTGAGAGCAGGGCTTTTTATCATCCTTGATCAGTTAATACATTGTAAACCAGAGGATTAGTCGGCAAAAGTAAATTATTTTTTTCAAATTTAATGCTACCACCTGGAATTTCCTATTTTGACGATGTGATACTATTGTACTGTTGTCCTATCTGATTCACGGTGGATCTAAGAGCTCTGATTAATTATATTCAGCTTCTTCCAACCACCCCTCTCTCTCCAGCTGTCCATCCATGAACTGGAGGATCCTCTGGACCTACGCTACCTGATGGTGATGAAGGGAGCGCCAGAACGTATCTTAGAGCGCTGCTCCACCATTTTGATAAAAGGCCAAGAGCTGCCTCTGGATGAGCAGTGGAGTGAAGCCTTTCAGACAGCGTATATGGACCTGGGAGGACTAGGAGAGAGAGTACTGGGTGAGGGAGTACTTGTTATGACCCTGATGTGACCTAATCACGTGGCTTGCTATCTTGAAAACAGTTTTCCCAAAGCTGTAATTTCCCTTTTGCTCACAGTATATTGAAAAAAAAAAACCTTCTTCAATCTGAAGTTGTTGTGTGGCGTGCAAAAGCCTTTTTGATACACAATAGGACATATTTCTATTAGTTCTGTTTTTACTATCTGTTCCTTTTCTCCCCTCCCAGGTTTCTGTCACCTCTATCTGAATGAGAAGGAGTTTCCTCGTGGCTGTCGATTTGACCCTGATGAGATGAATTTCCCCACATCAGGATTGTGCTTCGCTGGTCTCATCTCAATGATTGACCCCCCAAGAGCCACTGTACCTGATGCAGTGATGAAATGTCGTACTGCTGGCATCAGGGTGTGTACACATTGCCTTACATACATGTAAACAGCTTGTTTGGGCTGGTTTAAATTCCTAAAAAAGATATGCAAGAGACTGTGTTTTCTCTTTGTCACTTGTATTTCTTTACCTTGTCTTTCCCTACCTTTTTAAAATATATATGTCTTGGAAAATCAGGTTGTCATGGTGACTGGGGACCATCCAATTACTGCAAGGGCTATAGCAGCTAACGTTGGTATCATCTCAGAAGGCAGTGAAACAGTGGAAGACATTGCGCAGAGGAAGCGCATACCTGTCGAACAAGTCAACAAGAGGTAACTGTTGTCCACACTTTGAACAATGCTCATCTCCGTGACATATAAAGGAACTGACTGTCTATCCACTGCAGAATCCTACATCATTGTTTTCATAAGGATTCACAAGAGATTCACTGGACTGTTTGAATGCATGTATATGTCTTTATCTATTAATTGCACGTTATTCTGTCCTTCACTGTGTTGTTTGTGTGCAGGGACGCCCGTGCTTGTGTGATCAGTGGTGGTCAGCTGAAAGAAATGACCGGTGACGAGCTAGATGACGCTCTGCGAAACCATCCCGAGATGGTGTTTGCAAGAACATCCCCTCAGCAGAAACTGATTATTGTGGAGAGCTGTCAACGTCTGGTAAATACACACACCTCTCACTTTACTACCTGTACCCTCTTAATCCTGTGAAGATTGAGTGAAATTTATTTCATAATTTTAAAATGATATGTATACAAAGCAAGTTTACTATACATGTAATTAAAAAAAAAAACAAGAACAGACACTATAAAGCTAACATCTTATTTCAGTATGGTCTACTAAGAGGATTGTGTATGAGGAAGCAGCAGGGGAAGAGATTGGTTTGCACGTAGTCGTATTCAGCATGTATGATCAGACTACTTTTTAAAGGTCCCATATTATAAAAAAGTGAGATTTTCATGTTTTTTTTATTATAAAGCAGGCTTAAGTCCTATATAAATACTGTGAAAGTTTAGAAACACTCAATCCACAGGGAAATACACACAGCCCGTATTCAGAAACTCTGCTTTTGAAACAAGCTGTCAGGATTTCTGCCCATTCGTGATGTCACGAATATACAATATTTAGACCCTTGACACATTTTAAAAGTAAACATTCTAAATGTGTCCCAATTTATTCCTGGTTGCAGTGTATGTGAATGTCATCCGCTGACAGGAAGTACACACGGACCCAAGCTGTTGCCTAGCAACGCAATTCTGTCGCAATTCTGTCAAAATGCGCTAAAACGCAGCGTTTCAGACAGAGGGTAAATACAGGCATATTCAGGCTGACAGCATGAGGAAAATAAAGGTTTTTTTTAACATTACAGCATGTAAACATGTTCTAGTAGAAACACAAAATACAAGTATGAACCTGAAAATGAGCACAATATGGGACCTTTAAGGCTTGTATCAGATGTTTTCATCTTTCATCCCCCCAGGGCTCTATCGTCGCCGTGACAGGTGATGGTGTGAACGACTCGCCGGCTCTTAAGAAGGCTGATATTGGTGTCGCCATGGGGATCGCCGGGTCAGACGCTGCCAAGAACGCTGCAGACATGATCCTGTTGGACGACAACTTTGCTTCTATTGTCACTGGAGTGGAGCAGGGTGAGACGTCTGTGTGTTCTGATAAAACAGTCTTATCTCACGGTCTGGGAGATGGCTCACTGGGGATCACTTGACCGCAAAACTGGATCTCCGTTCATGTGTTGGGGGTCATACATGGGGGGGAGGTCATGTCTCCGCTTATGGATGTCTCTGTTATCTTAAATAGTATCAATGAATCTGAAGTAAAACATAGATGAATAGTTAATGTACTTAACCCCTAAAACTCAAAAGAGCACTTTATTTGAAAAATGTTTACACATTTGCTGTCTTGGTGGTTATGCAGTAAAAGTACACATAAAAATGAAAAGATATACTGAGCAATGAACAGTTTGTATCTTTACATAGATTATATTGAGCTATTTCATTGAGTTGTGTGTTTGTGTGTGTAGGCCGTCTCATCTTTGACAACCTGAAGAAGTCTATTGCCTACACGCTAACCAAGAACATTCCTGAGCTGACTCCATATCTGATCTACATCACCGTCAGCGTGCCTCTTCCTTTGGGCTGCATCACTATTCTCTTCATCGAACTGGCCACTGACATTGTGAGTAATTATTATATGTCATTAGTATCAGTTCAGCGAGAAAGCTAATTTCTTATTCATGGTCATTACACTGGCTATTTATTTTCATCAAAGATGACTGTGCCTAATATTTGATTGCATTTTACCGCGACCCGGACACTTTGATATAGATTCACCACACTCCCGCCTTATCCTTTACAGCGAGTAATTTGCTACATCATAATCCTCCTCACTCCCATATCTGCTACACAGTGATATATTGTTTGTTTATTCCTGTCTCTCCTGTAGTTCCCCTCTGTGTCTCTGGCTTACGAGAAAGCAGAGAGTGACATCATGCACTTGAAGCCCAGGAACCCTCGTCAGCATCGTCTGGTTAATGAAGCCCTGGCGGTGTATTCATACTTCCAGATAGGTGAGACTGTGTGTGTCTGTGCTGGTGAACAAAATATGCATAATGTATCTTACTACTGCAATAAGCTCAGTTACAACTAAATATTTACTTCACACAGTCAGACACAAAATAGACAAATCTAAAAGTTGTCTAAATATATCTCCAGTAGGGCTATCAATCGATTAAAATATTGAATCGTGATTATTTGCAAATTAATCACACATTTTATCTGTTCAAAATGTACCTTAAAGGGAGATTTGTCAAGTATTTACTACTCTTATCAACATAGGAGTGGGCAAATATGTTGCTTCATGCAAATGTACATATATTTATTATTGGAAATCAATTAACAACACCAAACAATGACAAATATTGTCCAGAAACCCTCACAGATACTGCATTTAGCATAAAAAAATATGCTCAAATCATAACACGGCAAACTGCAGCCCAACAGGCAACAACAGCTGTCAGTGTGTCAGTGTGCTGACTTGACTATGATGTGCCCAAAACTCCATGTGATTATCATAAAGGGGGCATGTCTGTAAAGGGGAGACTCGTGGGTACCCATAGAACCCAATATCATTCACATATCTTGAGGTCAGAGGTCAACGAACCCCTTTAAAAATGGCCAAGCTAGTACGGCATGGTTGGTACCACTGGATTCCTTCTAGTTTCATATGTTGCCAGTATCTTCACTCTTGCTTTAAAACTGATCCCGCTACAACCTAAAAATTGCAAGTTGCATTAATGTGTTAAAGAAATTAGTGGCATTAAAACGAATTTGCGTTAACACGTTATTATCGCATTAACTTTGACAGTCCTAATCTCCAGTTCTATGAATACATGCATAGTCCGCCAACTTCGCTAGACACGTCTTCTACTGTTACAACCCTTGTACAATAAAGCAATTAAGCAAATACCTGTAACAGAGTGCAGTCAGTATCCCTCTGGAGGAGGCTGAGCCACTACCACTTATGCCCTCTAAGTGGTGTCACACAGCCTTTGAGTTAGATTTATAGACTCTTAAGATAGTATTGACCTGTTTTTCGTTTCTTCTTTCTCTTTTTTCAGGAGCCATCCAGTCTTTTGCAGGTTTTACAGATTATTTCACAGCCATGGCGCAGGAGGGCTGGTTTCCACTCTTGTGTGTCGGCCTGCGTTCTAAGTGGGAAAATGTTCATCTTCAAGATGTGCAGGACAGCTATGGACAAGAATGGGTTAGTATAGACTTGAGATCCTACCTTTGTGTTAATCTCATGTGTTAATCCTACAGGAAGTGGTTGGGTCAAGGGAATATTTGAATTTTTATCAGCAAAGTAACCAAACAACTCCTCCCTTATGTCTTCTGCTTACAGACCTTCAGTCAGAGGTTGTACCAGGAGTATACGTGCTACACTGTATTTTTCGTCAGCATAGAGATCTGTCAGATCTCAGATGTGCTGATCAGGAAAACTCGACGTCTCTCTGTGTTCCAGCAAGGCTTCTTCAGGTCAGTAAAGACCCATCCCTAACACGCATCGCTCGGCATAATATATCTTAAAAGCCAAAGTTGTAGCGTTAACATTTACAGAGTTAATTCTGTGTCTGTATCATGTTAACATTAACACCGCCGAAGCTTATGCTGCATTCACACAGTTATCGACAGAATGGGTTTAAAGTACCAGTGAAACGGAAGTTAGAGCGTCTTTAGCTTCTGTACTCTCAGTATTGAAATATATGATATATGAAAGGGAATATGTGAGCCATATACAGTTACAAGAGGGATCTAAATCAAATCCATTCACATTTGATTGGACCACTAAAAAGTGTGTGGGCTTAGAATGTAGTGCGATACGGAGCCTCCACACACACCTGCCTTGTTGCTAAAAGTTGCAGATTGATTGATAGATGGATGGACGTCATGATGTTATTGGTCAAAATTGGTTGGGACAAGCTTATTTAAGCACACGTCATATTTTGATTGATTCCAACTAGGTGTTTGATTATTTTGTTGTGTTTCTTTGTGTGCAGGAACAAAGTACTGGTTTCCGCCATTATCTTCCAGCTCCTCCTGGGTAATCTGCTTTGTTACTGCCCTGGAATGCCCAATATCTTCAATTTCATGCCTATCAGGTAAAAAAAAAACAGTGGTGACCATCTGAAAACAAAGCTCAGACTGGATTAGAAGGGAAAAGTGGTGGTGTATGTTGTGAATTCTGCAAAAACAAATTTTAATAATAATTAAATCTGCAAGCAGCGATGATACAGGCCCTCACACCTTTCTGTACGTCGGGCATACTGGCAGGGCGATACTCTGCGGCCGAGTTAGACGTCATTTCCTGCGTGCAGTGCATGGCACTGGAACGTGTTGCACATTCTGTACCACCATTCTGTGTCCACCATGCTTTGCCATAGAAACATGCTTAAAACCTGCATTATTGCAACATTGCTGTATATCAAGTGTAGACCACACAACATACATTTCATGTAAAACCTGATGCCAGTAGATGGCACAGTTACTACAACTCAATATTGACATGTGGATGTCCTCAGGCCAGGACTCATCAAGCATCTAATTTATGCTGTAGGAGGAGTTTGTTAAAGTACAGCGCCTGTAAAAGGCCAAAAATTCACAACGGACGACTTCCGGCTGGGCCGCATGCAACATTTTTTTTACGTCTACATGTGCCCACTAAATTTGGTACGGCGAGGGCTGCTTTGTTGAAATTTTGTCTGCAGGTAGAAAGTCATTTTCCCACTAGACACATTGTTTTTTTTCCATATTTGAGATTAAAAAAAAAAAAAAAGCTGTAGCCTCTGGTCTAATGTTACATGCTGTGTTTCCTCTCCAGAGTCCAGTGGTGGTTTGTTCCTGTTCCATATGGTATTTTAATCTTCGTCTATGATGAGATCAGGAAGTTAGGAGTCAGAAGATATCCAGGAAGTAAGCCAGGATTCTTTATCCTTCCTTCTGACCATTTAACATTAGTCATCATTAACATCTATTCAGTATTCATTAATCTATGGCTTGTAATCTCTCAGGTTGGTGGGATCAGGAGTTATACTACTAAGACCAGAGAGGATCTTTCATTCATTCATCCATTCATCCGTATGAAAGCATCACTCATATACAGAATGCTGCAAACCCAGAGGACCCCACCCAATTCACCATACATCTATATTACTTTGTGATCTATGTATTTATAGCTTAAACTGTCTTTTAATGTTGCTCTTATATTTAAGGGATAGTTTGGGTGTTTTGCAGTGGGGTTGTCTGAGGTACTTATCCATAGTCAGTGTATTACTTACAGTGGATAGCAGACAGGAGTTACTGCACAGAAGCAAAGCAATGTACTGCTGTGGACGGAGCTGGCAGCGTATCTAAGCCACCTAAAAGAAAAAATCAATATCAGTTTAAGTGTATACTATATATAGAATATTTTCACCGTATTGCCATGAGACAGCTGTACAGTCCATGTTTCCGACGGGGAACTGAAACCGTTATCTATGCTCTCACCAAAGCAACCTGACTCCATTGGAAAAAAAGCTGTAATTTTACATTGCAGAACACAGGAGTTGCTGATCTACCACTGCCTCAATCAGTTAGTTTGTTTGTGTTATTGTGTGACTTTGGTTGGTTTGCATTCACCAAAGTTCTTCCGTGTTCTGCAAGATCAAATTACAGTTTTTTTCAATGGAGTCTGGTGGGTTTGGTGAGAGCATAGATGGATACAACAGCTTCAGTTCACTGTCGGAAAGGGCTGTCAGGCAGCAAAGTAAAGTGGTGAAAATATTCTAAATATAGCGTACACTTAAACTGATATTAAAATATGTTCACAGCAAATATGCAAATATGTTCACAGCAGTACATTACTTTGCATTTCCCGTGCGGTGACTCTCTGCTTCTACAAGCTGGGGGCGTGCCAACTGCCATCTACTGTTGGTAATACACTGACTATGGATAAGTGCCTCATGCAACCCCACTTCAAAACACCCCAACTATCCCTTTTAATATTCAAGAGTCTGTTTAAATCCTTTTAACATAGTACAAAATGAATAATTACTGAAAGTTATCAATGAATACTTCACACAGATTTGTTGTGTTCCAGCTCTTTGACTGTGGCTGCATTGTATTTGTACCAATAAAACATTTTAAGACTGATGACCTCAAATCGGTGACAAAAGTAGCGTCCTTTTTTTTGTATTCTGTATTTTGCTTCATGTGGGTTTTGATGAAGGTTGTATCCTTACTCAGATTTGTAGTTTGCATTTGATCTTTGCCAATCTATAAATTGAATCATGTCACGATCATTCAGCAGTAGCCGGGTTCATCACTTTCTAAAATAGACAGCATTCATCTGGAGGTGATAAAAAGTGAGCAACCTAGAGCTGCACATGGGCTCACACACAAACAAGCAGTACATGATAATACCTGAAAATGTAATTTATTATCAATGCTTGGAAAAGAAACAGGAATGACAATCATTGTAGCATTTAAATATCTTACTGCTGTTGAAATCTTGACAAAATCAAGAACATATTTAAGGCACAGACTTGACCTTTTTCACACCTCATGCGTGAAATCCAGGATCAGTGTCACAAACCAAATCTCTGTCACACAGTATATATTTATTTTAAGGGCTCTCTCTTACATAAAAGTCTCAAAATGTCATCTTTGAGGGCTGCTTTTACCATTTTGTGATTTTAACTACCAGCAGAAAAACTCAATTGCCATCGAAATGTGGCTACAAACAGATACTCCTCCAAGTGAAAGAAAAGAACTTTCCTCTATTCATGTTAACTTGCTTCACTCAGCCTCCCACAGGATGATCTTCTTGTCAAGGCCGAACATTTATTATGTCTTGTGTATGTACTCACAAGTACACATTTGTCCTTCTCTCCACATGCTCCTCTCTTACTTCACTTCTTTCTCCATCTCTGCTCTCTACTCGACTTTCCAGATGGCGATCTTGCCATCGCGGCGTGCAGAGCCACTCAGGACGTAGCGGTCCTCAGCAGAGCAGAGCGTCTGGATGATGTCTGAATGGGCGTGCAGCTCCTTTTCCACAGCGTGGCGCTCTGCGTCCATCACCAACACCTGACTTCTCAGCTGACCGTCACACTGACCTCCGACACCGCTCCGGCCACGACAGCCCACCCAGATCTGAGGGGAGGAGAGGGCATCAAGGAATGGTAGCAGGGGTTAAAGGTCCCATATTGTAAAAAGTGACATTTTCATGTCTTTTATATTATAAAGCAGGTTTAAGTTCTATATAAATACTGTACAGTATCGAAGCGCTTAATCCACAGAGAAATACACGCAGCCCGTATTCAGAAACTGAGCTTTTGAAACAAGCTGTCAGGATTTCTGTCCATTTGTGATGTCACAAATATACAATTTTTAGACCATTTCACAGTTTTAAATGTAAACATTCTAAATGTGCCCCAGTTTATTTCCTGTTGCAGTGTATGTAAATAACAACAGCTGACAGGAAGCAAATATGGACCCAAGCTGTTGCCTAGCAACGCAATTCTGTTACAATTACGTCGAAATGTGCTAAAACAGAGCGTTTAAGACAGAGGGTAAATACAGGTATATTCAGGCCGACAGTATGAGGAAAATAAAGTTGTTTTTTTAACATAACAGCATGTAAACATGTTCTAGTAGAAACACAAAATACAAGTATGATCCTGAAAATGAGCATGATATGAGCCCTCTAAGTGATAATTGAAGAGGGGAATCCACAACACAGATACAGACAAAAAATGCTGTTTGAGTAACACAATTTACCTGAAAATTCATGACCACTTGCCAACTAGATACTTTCCAGTATGCATGTTTGTAATTGCCACATTTCAAACAAATGAATAACTGCTAAGGTTAATCAATTTTGCTTCCTCAATAAGCAACACCTGCTTTGTGCTTCCATGAACCACAAAAAGTGTTCAACACACATTATGTATAAAAAAAACAAGTTAGCACTCATGTTACAGAATCTTGCCACCTGACATGTATCGTAGCTCACCTGGTCCTTGACTCGAATCATACAGGTGACTCCTGAGGTGCCTGGCAGGGAGATCCTCTTGGATGGACGTCTGTGGTTGTTCGTGTGCCAGAGACACAGCTCGCCTGAGTCTGCACAGCCCGTCCACAACTGACCTCGCTGGAACAAACGCACACAAAAACTGGTAAGTCACATGTCTACTTCTAGCCTGTGCAAACATTTTGATAATGTCAAACACTGACAAAAAGTATTTTATCTGTAGCCAGTGAGTTTTTTTATGCACACCAACATCTTTGGCAGCCAAAGCAATTATAATATGGTTGAATCTGCATATTCAAGTGTTGGAAAAAGGTTGTGAGTAAATACCTGAATCTCTCAGTTTCAGAGACTTGTTCCTGCTACATTATCTCTGTATAGGTGCCAGTGTTATTTTGCATAATTGTTTCATTCCCTAATTGACTGACGACATTGAACAGCAGACTAAATAGCTGCTGACTTGCTTAATTGATAAACGTATTGGCTGAGGATTTCAAAATCACCTCTGGGATGACGACGAAGCTGCTGAAGCTACTGGGTATGCTCCGTAAGTCATCAGGAAGTGCCATTCTTCTTTGTGGGGACCCGCTCTTTTTCAGCTCCATAATGCTGTCACCACAACCTGCACATACACAGACACGTTTCAACAAGCTATTATCAGGGGCTGTTTTTTGCTGGTAAAGGTGCATTTCAATAGTCACATGTAGACGCTGTTGGTCGAGTTCAGGCATGTTGAGACAGGGATGTAGGTCTTATAGTTGGCATGTAGTTTACACCAGTGGTTCCCAACCTTTTTCCTTAGGGTACCCCTTTTCTATCATTGAGTAAACTGACGATCCAAGACCAAGAAGAGCTATATTTTATGGATATTTCATATTATATTCAACAATAACAGTACAAAACAAATGATAAACTGTAAAATTAACCTCGATGGTGAATGCAATATCTGCAGGAGTTTTGTGTAAAAAGAGTGATTTGGATGAATTTTGAGCAGATTATTTCCTGTGAATATTGCATCAGAAATGAGATTTCCTGTTATTTTTAATAACTTTTAATACAACTCTCTGTCTATTTTTTTTAATTTTAACAATCATACAAACTTAAATGGCTTCTTTTTTTGGCAGTTTCAGTGTTTTCTTCTCCCTGACGCTTGGCCATTGTTCTTTGGTTGTTTTAAGTTCGTACTTTTCTAATGCAGGACGAGGCTGTTCTGCAGAGAGGGAAAGCTCTATGAATAAAGCCTGTGTTCAATCCAAACTTTAAAAATAACAATTTCATTTTGTTTTCTCCACAGAAATGAATGAAATCCTGAGATATAGGCCAACTGTATATATTTTTTAAAACCGTACACCTTATCTCCTTTAAAATCACAACCAATTGTGAAGCTTTGGCGACCTCTAGTGGGGGTTGGGACCCCCAGGTTGGGAACCAGTGGTTTACACTATAAAATGAGGATAACTGCGAGAGTAAAGAAGAAAACTAAAAGCCACATTGACAGACACAGAATCGGGTACATTCAGCCAGTGAGCAGCAAAGAAGCTTTCAATGGAAAGCAATAAATGCTACTGGAAGTTGTTATATATATGAGTGTTAGTGTGTGAAAGAAGAAATTAGCAATAACAACTGTTAGCGTGCACTTACAGCACCACAGTGCGCCATCATAGATTTGTATGGAGGAGAGACGGTCACAGCTGAGGTGGAACTGGCGCTTCACTTTGAGACTGGCCGAGTCCCACTGCAGAATCGTCCCATCACAGCTGCAGGAGTATGTCAGCTGACTGGGAAAGACAGTTTTCAGTGAAGCTTTCATTTGATTAAACACTTATACATTTACTCATTTAAACTCTCCTTTATAAAACTGCTTTTATTAATGTTTAACCTGATAAAACTGACAGCTGAACTTAGAGATAATCATGTCTCTACCTGGTGTGTTGATCTCTGGAGTCCACCGTGAGTCCAGTCACTTCATGTCTGTGCTCAGTCAACTGTTTGTTGCAGGACATGCTGTGAGTGTCAATGATGTAGATCACGGAGTCCTGAGAGCCGATCCACACCTGCTCCTGGACCAATCCCAGCATGCAGTTCTACATAGAAAATGTAACATGGGATCTCAGTTGCACTTCCATCAGAAAATGGTAGGCTAACAGACTCAAAAACAGTATAATCAATAGTATCATGTATATATTGTACATCTGTAAATACACAGTACAGACATACAGTATGTGCACTTGTTTTCACTGACTATGGAGGTTATAATAATTTCTTAAAAAGCTAAATTAACAAACATCTGCACAAAGAGATGCAACTAATTTCATTAATGTGAAGAATTTCAGAAATAAATGCATTTAAAACATAATACTTGCTGTAGTTTCATCAAAACAACATCAAGTTTAAATACAACTGTATTAAAGCTTCTATGTATAGAATTAAAAATACATTTACATGCAAGTTTAAAAGAGTATTACACCGATTTAGCACCAGATTGTTTTTCATTTTCACACTTGTCTTCAGCTCCAACCAACGCGAGGCCGACTTTGCCCAACTTCTTCTGGAGCCACAAAAGGAGTGATTCCCAAAGGCTGGGTCGGGACCCACAAGAGAGTCGCAAGAGATTTTTTTAGGGTCGCCAAATGAATTTGCAGAATTTCTTCCATGGTCTTTTATTTAACATTTATATCTGCAGTACATCTTTGAACCAC
The DNA here is from genome assembly GCA_916701655.1 of Sebastiscus albofasciatus. Lineage (NCBI taxonomy): Eukaryota > Metazoa > Chordata > Actinopteri > Perciformes > Sebastidae > Sebastiscus > Sebastiscus albofasciatus. The sequence goes on from CAKAOI010026826.1 coordinate 21,264, forward strand.
ATGAGGGAGCCTGAATGTTTGCATTGTTCTGATACTTGTAGCATACTTATAACATTTAATCTAATATGAAAGGCTAGCGTCCATTCGGTTTGTTTTACTCTTGAGAGGAAAAAAACAAGAGACTCTCAACTCCGCCTAAATGAATATTGTTGAGCTGATGAAAGGAAATTAAAAGAATGAGATAGCCTGTTAACTCCGCCTAAATGCATTTATTTGGTCTCACTTATAAAGCCCTTAACATGTATATATGTTTTCAATAACACATGCATAAAACAAAGTTGTGATTTATCAAACATATATCTCTTTGAAATGGGTGGTTTACCTATTCAAGGTCATATGAGGTGATGTGGAAATGGCAGTAAAAATGTTTCAGGAACGTTCATTTACGCACAAATTTGCTCTTGTTACGATTTATAGATAAGGCCTATTGTGAATTGGGTCGCGATTGTTTGTCATTTTAAAAAAGTGGTTCCTCATAAAAAAAGGGAAACACATTTTTTCACACATGCAGCAGTATTCCCCAGGCCAAGACCTTTAAACAGACTTTGATGTGTAAGGTTTGGTGGAGTTCCTTTTTAAATAAATGTTAATTTATGTTAATGTCAATATGTGTAAATGTTAATTAAATAAAGCATGTCTGCTCTCACCAGCTGCGACTCTCCGACCTGGATGCAGTCCTGCAGCATGGACCAGCTAGCTGCATCAAACACAACCACTCTGCCCCCACTGAGAGCCACCCACAGCTTCGGGTTCATCTCACCCTCTGAGTCATTGCAAGTCAACTGACCTGAAGTAAGGGAGACAGAGACAGGGTGAGAGAGAGAGCAGTGGACCAGTGAACTGTGAGAGTTGACTGTATGTAGTAAAAACCATACAGCCTATTGTATTCAGAAATGTCTTCAGTAGCATTTATTGGCAGGGACTTTAATAGACATAAATAACAAATCAGTATGCACTATATCACAGCATATGTCAGCCACATCTATCACTTCTTAAAACCTTGTTTATGTGCTGTATTTAGTTGAACTCATTTATGTCAAACCAGGCCAGTAACCTCCAGGTGCTTTTGTTCTGTCACAGTTCAAACAAATGGGAGACTAACAAGACAGCTATTATGCTGCCTGCTAATACACAGCACAACAATACTAATCAGGTTATGTGGATAAGTTTCACTGGAGCATCTGTTGCCATACAAACATTTACAAAGTACGTGATAATCTCTCTGTTCAGTGTGTGAACGCATTACGACTGATCATCATTATACACAGAAACGTCTTTGTTGCTTTGAGCTGTAAAGGACAGTTAAATATCAACAGGGGAGACATATGATGGGGGGGACATGCTGTGTGAAAGTAGGGCACTAAAAATAAACAGATTATAACACACTCCACATAGTACCTGGTGTGTATAGCAGCACATGTACGGTCTGAGGTTCAGGCAGGTCCAGTGATGGGTTGATCTTGTGTTTTAGAGTCTCTGAGGTAGTTTTAGGCACCATCATGGGTACTGGTGGTCAGAGACATAAACAGTGAATGAATGAATATGACAGAGATGATGAATAGAGAAGGATATAACGGCTAAAATGATTAATCAATTAGTTGTTCCACAGGAAATTATCCTGCAACTACTTTGATAATCAATTATCTAAGTCACTTATGAGGCAAAAATGCCAAATATTCTCTAGTTCCAGCTTCTCAATGGCAAGGACTTTCTTTGTATTATGAGATAATAAGCTGAATATCTTTGAGCTTTGAACTGCTGTTTGGACAGCAGCGACCTTGGGCTTAAAGACATCATTCTCTGCCATTTTATAGAAATGAATAATCCAATAAATTCTGAATGTCTAAAAGCAAAATTATACTATTTATTTGTGTGTATAGAAAGAAGAAAAAAAATATCAAGAAGCAGAAGAAGCAGCACAAGAGCGAGCCCAGACCTTCATGTTTGATCCTATCAAAGTAGGCCAGCTTTGAGGCAGCGATGATGGACCTCTGTGTCTGCAGGCAGCCCATGACGGCATCCATTAACAGGACGTTGGTCAGAGCCTGAGTCATGTACTGAGGGTCCTAAAGAGACAATAAATAAATCATATTTTAAAGAAATGGTAGTATAGTACACTATCTTTAACACGAGGGGGTAAAATAACAAACAAATTGACTTACATTGTCAAAAAAAGTAACTAAATCACTGCTGTAGTGGTCATGTTAGGTTATATGTTTATATATTTGCGCCATTTGTCTACCCCATATATTACTGTCAACAGCAGCAAAGCCTACTGGAAGAGTATTGCTGAGGCCACACTTGCACCAGTCTTTACATTCATTCACTGTAATTGAAGTCACAGGTCAGTTCACCATTTAACCTGTGAATCTGCATGGTGCGCCGATAGGGACAGTGTTGTCTTGATGGATTGTGGAGTGTCTGACAATAGAGAGTTTATTATTCCAGTGGTGTGCAATCAACCTTTGTTGTACCTTGTGTTGGTCGGCCAGTTTGCGTCCGGCCCACATCTCTTTCACCACAAGGTACCAGAGTTCAGTCTCCGTCTTCAGATTGGCCTCAAACACCTCAAGCCTGCCAGAGGTCTGGATACGAAGGGAAGGAATACGGACAAGTAGAAAGGGAGCTGAGGCAATCTTCACCTCCTATACAGAGATGAGATAATGGGGGAGTCATTTATTGAAATAAGAGTGCAGCATTATGAATTAATATTCTTAAGATAACATGATTTCAGAGAAAGGAGGTTAAAGACGCTTGACCTGTATGTCTCTGAACTTTGTGATTTCCAGGAAACTCTGGCGTCCCACGGTGAGCAAAAACAGACGTTTCTGCGTCATGGCGATTTTACCGACGCCGTGGGAGGTCTTGACACACGACGACAATTTGTAGACACACTCGCTGTTGTCAAGATGGTCTATGACCTCGGAGGGCAAGTTGACGTCTTGGGCCTCGGCCTCGGTCTCCTTCCAGAAGGTGTAGAAGACTCTGAAGAGCTCGGGGTCCACCTGCTTTGACTCGCCTGGGACACAGAGAGAGAGGTACGCAAGCACACATACAAACAAACATATACAAGACAAAGACACGTTGACACATTGAGGGGGGGAAAACACACACAAGTACAAAACATGTAACTATTCATACAAACAGATTGGTTCCACATTCAACCTCAGATATGTCAGAATAGTGTGTATTATTGTTCTTCATGTGTTACTATGACCATCAGAAGTGCTGTGATCAAAACAGACTCTAAGACGACAATTACAAGCCATTCAGTTTGATGTTCAGTCCTGTTTCAATTTTGTCTTTGTTAGATGATTTCGACAATGTGGAGGCAACGAGGCTTCTTCGAGAGAGACACACAATAACAAACAAACCTGATCAAGCGAAAGGTGAGAAAAAGGTTTCATTTCTCTGTAGGGTTCTTTCCATAATGTTGTCAGACACTTATAATAACAATCTGAGCCTGTCAGTGGCAAAAACAAGCACTTTTAGTGGACGTAAATGACGGTGCCAGCTTGCCCCAAATGATTACATTACAGCTTGTTTATCTGCTGGCGGCTGCAGTATTCTCCCTCAATACTGGAGCAATTTCAAAAAGTGTTGGTGCCCCACGTTTGAGGTAAAGGTTTTTTTACTAATCTTAAGAACTAATTATTTTTCCCAACAATGACTCCAACATAAACAGTAAGTGACTTTATAGACTTTGTCTGGTCAATAGGTAAAAACAAAAATTAGAATACACTGTATTTTTCTACACTGTATATTGATTCCCTTCACATCAGTTGGACACGTGTTTTGCATTTATGTGTGGCAGGATTCACTTTACAATCTGTGTGTGTGTGAGCAAAAGGAAGCGTGCCGTACAGCCTGTACTTCACGCTTACAGAGCATTAAATGAGTGCAACAAATCATCTAACGACAGCCTGATTCCACCATGTCGGCAACAAGTGATGTAATCTCTTTCATGTAATGCTGGAGGAGAAAATAATTACTGTACAGTCTCTTCTCTGTCCACCATCAAAGGATTCTGAAAAGTGCCTTCAAAATTTACAAATCTTTCACCATGTGGATTTGAATCTTGAATCAGCACCAGTGATGGTACAAAACTTTTAGGCCTTGACTCACACTGCTGGTTGCAAAATACACCATTTGTAAGTCTGAGCTTTGATAATGCAAGGTTCTATACAATTCATAAATATGTAAAATATCAAAAGAGCTCTCTAAACCGGCCACATCATCCTGCCGGTCCTCACATACCGTCAGTGAGGGCATCAAATAAACGGTGTATGGTTGCTGCGTCCTTAACAATCCCGCACTCCTGAACGCAACGTACAAACTCTTCCTGATGCAGATGCTTTCGGGGGAGCACAAACTTCTTGACGTGGTCGTCAGGCTGCACCAACAGCTTCTCGTTCTCTGTCTTCACCTAGCAGACAAGATCACATCCATCATCACTACTTTATCACCAACAGAGGCAGACTTATTAAGTTTGATCTCCAACTCTCCACTTTTACAAGTTGGGAATAACGGTTGTGCAAACTGACTGACCTTGAGGATTAGTCTCTTGAGTTCAGGTCGCCTGTCGGCTTGCTGTCTCTCGTCTCGATGCAGCGAGTCCACGAGCCATGTGACCAGCTGTGTGGGGAAGATAGCGGTGTCTGTCTTGTAGAGGTTCTGGAAATCACCCAGAGCGTCCAGCCGCCGCCAACACAATGTGTTAATGAAACCACGCAAGTAGTAGAATCTGCAGAGGGGAAATTATTGTAATCGATCCTCAAATCTTTTGGAGTAACAACATTTTTTTAGCTGAATAAAGAAGATCAACAACTGAGAGTGTAAAGTGGTAAAACACTTGATAGTATAAAATTAAAATGAAGGAGATAGGAATGACTGGGAAAGGATGGCAACGGGGAAAAGCAGAATACCTGGCCAGCAGAGTAGAGTTCTCATTTTGGACAGAGAAGATGGATTTGCCAAGCTGCTGGATCAGCTCGGTGTAATAACTTTGGACAGACTGGAATGATAGAGAGGCTGGGAAATCTGGGAGCTTAAACACCTTTGCTGGCTTAGGAGGGGTTCTCAGCGCTAGGAGACGAAGAGGTAGGGAGCGCAGGGAGAGAGGAAATGTGGGGGAAACAGAGGAACGGTTAATCGTTTCCAGCTACTTCTGTCTGCCTCTATCTTGACTGTTTGTGCCTCAGTCTCACCGGGGTCAGGCAAGATGATCTTGGTCAGCAGCGAGTTTCTTCGGAAGTTGATAGTTTGGTCGTCTTCGAGGTTAGGGAGGCTCATCCCCAGTCTCTTACTCAGCTGGCTCCCTGGAACAGAGCTCTTTCTCCGGGCTTGAATCTCCTGCATGGTGGGTCTGCGTGGGACCTCGACCATAGCCTTCATCCTAGACGACATATGATAGAAACAATACATTTGAAGGGTGCGTTTCCAGCACAAAACAGAGATGAAGATAGTATGCCATACAGCTAGAGAAGGGGATTGCAGTGGTTGTTTGGCAGAAAGAGTGTTGGTGTGCATTTGTGTTCACGCTACACGTGTCCCTGACTACTGAATGTGACCTCAGTGACTGGATTGCTGTGTATTTTCAGTATATACACTGTGTTAACGTGGTGTAAGGCTTTTCAGATGGGTTTAATAACTTACTTCTGCATCTCAGAGCGAGTGCTGAGTTCCATTCGAGCAAAGTTGTCCATTTTCCTGTTGAGGCGGTCCTTCAGGAAGAAATGGAAGATGTGTGTCTCCAACACCTGCAAGACAGCCATGTTAATTTTGAAGATGAGCACCTGGTCCGGCATTCTGTGTCTGCGAAGAGACGTCAGCTAATTTGTCGCCCATTCAAGTTAAAATAATAGAAAAAATATCACTTGTTTTACCGAGTTAGTATTTACCTCTTTGTAAAACAGCTGTTCAGCGGGCTCTCTGGTTTTCAGGAACTCGTCGCTGTTAAACACTCGATGTTCGTAGTTCAGATGACCGCTAACATCCCTGTTATATACATACATGTATACATTAACAAAATATATATATATTTTAGGGGAATCATCCCATCCTGTCAGTACACAAAGAACACACACACACAACCTGAATATGTTGACAATCAGTTCCAGTGTGATCCTCTGGATGTCATGGTTGAGGTTTTGTTGCCACGCTCTTCTCTGTGCCCGCTGCTCGCTGATGTCAGTGCAGCTTGACTGGTGGCACTGAGACAGGTCAAAATGTATCTGCAGGGACTGACACCTGCAAAAACACAATGTATAAACTCATAGAAATGCATTCATTTCTCTTTTCCAAGTTTGAGAAAAGGAACAGTAAAGTTGCACATCTACAGTCCAAATCCATACGCCACTTATTTGTTTGTATTTCTGTATAGTACTAGTAGAAATGAGCAGTGAGCACCTCTGTGTGAAGCAGTCTGCTGCGGCCGGAGGAATCTCTGGTAGGTCGAGAGTCTCAGAACAAGAAGTGGAGACACTTCCATTGTCAATGTTGATTAAGATCAGATCATCAGTTTCCTGGATGGAGGGAGATCAAGAATAAATTTAATCTCATCCACATTTTGTTTATGCATTAACTGATAAGCTTCTAATGTAAACAAATATATGACAATATTTAAACAAAAAATGTTATGGAAAATTTAGTTAACATTTGTGATCAAATCACGATCAACAAGAAATAAGAGTCAAATATAATGCAAAGTATTCACTTAGAACTATGACTAAAACTGTATTAAATGTAGATAACGGTCTTAATTTTACATTTATTTAATTGAATAAGTTGCTTTGAGGCCAGAGACAGAAACAATCCAACCAAGTCTGAAACAGAAGGCTTGACTCTGTCCTGTCACGCACTCTTTTCATCAGAATTTTCTGAATTAGAGATAGATATTTTGGATGATTTAGCATGTACTATCAGTAGGTTTAATGTACATACACCACACAGCAGCATTCCCATTATTCCATTACGAATTATGAAAACTTTGTTGTCCACAGTGAGACAATTTGCCTTTGGTTTTATCATAAGACATGCCATAATACATACAAACATAAAAAAAAAGTCTCAGGAGCATTGTATGTATGTATGCAATGTATAATCATAATCTTAGATGTGGGTTCTAGCCTCATTCATCACCTTAACAGCACTTGGAACAAAGGATTTTTTTGTAGATATTTCTATTTGCCATCGGTAATCTGTAATGTCTAACGTTTTAACTGATTTGGAGGGTTGTATACTCACATTAGCAACCTCTTCAAAATGGCTCAGGTGGCAGCCCATGAGGAAGGCAGTAGGAGCCATGAGGAAGTCCAGCATGCCTCTGGCCAGGACAGGAACATACGGCTGCTGCCACGACAGAGGCTGGAAGAGAGATCGGGGAGGCAGGACGGACTAATTAATGGATCGAAACATGAAATGATGGATGGCTTGATGAAGGATTCAACACCTTTCAATGTTACAGTTGAGCTGGGATTATTTTCAAAGACATCCAGTTTACTGTCATAGAGGAGTAAAGAAACAAGAAAATATTCACGTTTAAGAAGCTGGAATCAGAGAACGTTGACTTTTTTCTTAAAAAAATGACCCAAACAGATTAATCTAGTATGAAAATAGTTGGAGATTAATTTAATAGTTGACAACTAATCAATTAATCATTGCAGCTCTACTTGCAGATATTAGATATATTACATTTTCTATACAAGACTGTTCTGCAAAATGCATAAATGTGATTTTGTCATGTTCAAAACTCAATAGTAAGGTATCATTTCAAATTGACTGTAATGGCTTAAAATTACATTAGATCATTATTATAATATTTACTGTATTGTATTGTAACCTTTTCACAATTTGCATTCAGTTTTCAGCATCTAAAGATACACAGTAATGCAAAATGGGCTTTTATTTTCCTGAATATCAACAGGAAGTCCCTTTTCTAAGGTTTCCAACTGCAGCCCTGCCCTACTATTCACTTAAACAGCCACATGCCACGTAGTAATGATTGATTCTTATTTAAAAACAGTGGGAAAAACGTATGTAATTATAATATCAAAGTTAGATTCATGAGTAAAATCTAGATTTTAACACTGCTGTGCCCTTTGCAGATCACGGAGACAGATTTCCAACGGACCTGCAGGAACAACAAGAAGCTCTCTGCCACCAGCGTTAGTCTGGCCCAATCAGCAGAAAATAGCACCACCCGCTGCTCCTGCAGGAGACAAGACAGCACCTACAGACCAACCGAGAAAGAGACAGAGTTAATATGAGCTTCCTCCTGTTTCACTGACATCAACACAACAGGTGTGTGTGTGTAGTACCTGTAGTAGTTGCTGTGGCCTGAAGCAGATGAAAGGCAGGTGGAGGTCTAAATCTACAGCTGGGTGGTCTTTGTCTTCTCTGGATGGTAATACAATGGTCAGAGGACGCAAGGTAAACATCTGCAAAACATACAGCGTTATTGTTGGTGTTCTTCTATCTTCTGTCTGGCTGCGTCACAGTCAAAGGATGCACTGAAAATGAATATATGTACACACTTACACAAGTATGCTACTACTACTACCACTAACGCTCATGATATTGTGAATTCAAACATTATCAGGAGCCACTTAACTACACATTGCACACTCATACACACCAAATGTAGTTGTCCAGGAGGGGGAATAGGCACCAGAGCCAGTTTGGCTGCAAATTCCTTCACTGTCTCCTCCATGTCAGATAAACGACAAGTTCTCAGCTGGATTAACAGACTAAGACAAAGAAGAACAAGAAAGACATTGTGATTTGTTTTATATATGGTGAAGCTAAACTGATTGAATTAGCCAGGCAGTTTGATTTAGTACCCTGCTCCTCACCATGACAGACAGTCTTTGAGTGCAGTGAAGTAAGGATACTTGGTTATGACACAGAAACTGTAGGCAGAGAAAAGTTGAGACGACTTAAAGGACCCAGATCCGTTCTGGAAGAACGACGACCCTTCCTGTAAAAACACAGGAAAGAGAGTGAACGTTGAAACGCTGTAATTTAGGTTTTATATACCTTTTCAATGTGGGCGTGCTATTTATTGACACTAATTGGTTAAGATTCTGTATTTTAAATACGTGTGTATCTGCATTAGATTACATATCTGGTTGCAGCAGTAAAACACAGTTGGGATTTATCTAGTGTGTGAAGTATTACGTGTAGTACTGTGTACCAGTATCGGTCGGTAACATTGCATTACTACTCCGTGGGTCTTGTTGCCAAAGACATCAGTGAAAACCAGGAAGTGGAACTGTTCATCTCTCTGTTCATTGGTTACTTGGAGCCCACCTGGAAACAAGAAAAACATATCAAAACATGGAAACACATAGGCATGATATATATGTCATTTTTCACTACTGTGTGTATGGCTGAACTATGCATGTAAAAAACAATCTGCGAGTGTGTGTATGCGAGGGAATGTCAAATACCCGGGAAGCAGAGTTGAGGTAAAGCCATGAGGTCGATGTCTTTAGGAACACTGACGTCATCATTTCCTCCTCTTCCGCCTGCAAAAATAATATAAAACTAATTTTCACTAATGATAACATGGGTGATGTTAGGCCATGGACAAATCCCAATTTCGGGAAAACAACACGTTTGTGGCTCCACAGAAGTTTTGTGTTAGAAAACAATTTAAGACCTGGTGTGTGTATCTACAGTATGTGTGGATAAGAAGTACCAGACCTTGGCTGGGAGTCAGTGCAGCTGGAGGAGGTGGTTCCCTTTTCTTCCTGAGAAAGGAGTGCCGCCTCTTCCCATGTGACCTCACTGCTTCACTCTCCGCTTGCGGTCTGCTAAAGAAGGGAGGCGTCAGGATGTGCAGCACCTCCGGCTCCAACATGAGGTGCTCCGGAGTTCCATTATTGTTAAAGGACTGTGTGGGAGACAGGAAGGGAAGGATACGCATCATAATTAGCTTTGCTACATGTTATATTAATCTGCATTACGCATATTCTATATACTTTCATGTGGCCCATTTAATAGAAGAGAGGAGGAAAACTTTTAATTTTTAAAATACCTAATATTGAAACACTTGGAAAGGGTGCTATGGCTTTAGCATCAGAGCATTATTTAGGCATTATTTTTGTTGTCTGGACCAATGGTCACCATGTTTCCTCTACCTTGCTCATTGCACAATTACTCAATACCAACGATGTTTTTTTCTTGGTGAGTTTAAAATAACAAAGAGACTTTAGTAAATGGGAATCTGCAGACAATATTTAGCTATTTCTTTTTAATGATATTTTTGGGGCACATTTTGTGACGTTTTATTTTATTTCTTTTTTTTATTGTTGGTCATTGGTGCTTTTTATATGTAAATTTATATAATATTTATATATAAACTTGTTTTTTTCGCTACTTGTGTACATAACAGTCCTGTCTATTCCTTACCTATCCAGCTTTTCTGTCCTTGTCCCTATAGCTGTTATTTCTATTTCTGTGTAAATATATTGAGAGAGAGATGCATAAAACTGGAGTCAAATTCCTTGTTTGTATGTACTTGGCCAAATAAAACTGATTCTGATTCTATTAGATAATGACAGTCAAGATCCAGACAGCAAACGTGGCCGAGAAAAGTTCAATACTCCTGACCGGAATCCAACCGGGAATGTTGCAGTCACATGGCTTGCCTCTTAACCACAAGGCCACCAAGATGGTAAAAAAAAAATGTTCTTTTCTTAATTCAAACATTACTTTGGTTTTGACTTTTGGGCATTTTGATATGCCACTTGCGTGAAGTTTAAAGTTTGCATTGATGCTGCTTTCTTTGCTAGGTCTCCGATGAAAAAGAAATCCTTGATCTTAGTGGGACTGGCCTGGTTAATGAAAAGAAACAGGTAATAAAACATTGGGTTTACCAGTATTCAACATACTCATTAAAAAAAAATCAAAAAAATCATGAAAATACTATTAAAACTAAAATGAACCTCCTGATATAAAAAAAAAATGTCAATACAACAAGCTGGAATGAGGCTGCAAACACAAGTTATTCATGATGACGATACCACTACACTACCGATTTTCAGTTTACAGTACATCAGTCACACATGTGCCGGGGTGCGTTTGGAGGCACATACCTTGTAGACCTCATTGAGTTTGTCACTAGATGCTCCGACCACCACGCAGGTTTCCAGCAGAACAGGAGGCAGATGGTCCCCCATCATCAACACCAGCCTTGGACCCAGTTGGACCAGCAGAACAGGGCCAAGGTGTCAACTCAGACCTGCTGGATAACAGCCACTGAGTTCAGTCAGAGAGAGGAGTAAAAGAAAGGTACACATACATACAGATAACAGATAATGGCTTGTGTGTTAATAAGGCAGACAGTTCTTCATCATTCTGCATGAGAACAACATCTATCAGCTAAATAAAGTCACAGCACATGACACGAGTGCTTGTTCCAGCTCATTATCACCGCCGCTGATCAACAACGACGTCTAAAGACCCAGTCAGACAGTTTTCCCACCAGATTATTCCAAGATGAGAAGTGTAGAAATACTGTAGCTCTTCTGCAATTATTGCAGATACAAGAACCAGAGTTTAGATTGATTTGATTTTATTACATCAGAGATTACATGGTGCAGTTGTAATATTTTCCACATTGCTTCTTACAGGAGTTGCACACCACTGTAGTTCAGGATATACTGCATAATTCTGCAACAAACTACTTTTTACACGTTCTCCAGTGTTCACTTTGTTTAATACAGAATAAAAAATCTGATTAAAAAAGCTATTAATGTTTCCAAAATTTAAAGAAAAGTGTTTTTTTAAGGCTGCAACTAATGATTATTTTCATTGTCGATTAATCTGTTGATTATTTTCTCGATTAATCGATTAGTTGTTCGGTTTATAAAATGTAAGAAAATAGTGAAAAATGTTGATCAGTATTTCCCAAAGCCCAAGATGACGTCCTCAAATGTCTTATTTTGTCAACATCTCAAAGATATTCAGCTTACTCTATTACTACAGTCATAGAGGAGGTAATGAAACTAGAAAATATTCATATTTAAGAAGCTGGAATCAGGGAATTTTTACTTTTTTTTCTTAAAAATGACTTAAACCAATTTTCCAAATAGTTGGCGATTAATTTAATAGTTGACAACCAACCGATTAATCGTTGCAGCTCTAGTGTTTTTAAAGAAAAAGCTCCATGGATCAATCTACAATCCACAGATAGGATGAGAATGCAGATACACTAAGTTTAATATCTCAAACAAATGAACTAATCAAATAAAAATCATCTACATGGCTTAGCAGCACTAAAAATGGCATGACTTTCCCAATAAATGCTGTCCAAAATGCATTATCATTGCTTTGATCTGAGGGCAAACAATAACAAAGTTGTAAAGCAAATCCTAAAATGATCAAGTGCGGGCAGCCTGGACAGTGCATTTGAATGTACTCCATGACTTTTACTGTAGTACAATGTCTACATTTGTCCATCTAATACGTGGTGATATTGATTACTGCTGTGTGAATCAGTCTCTGGAACTAAACATTGTCGCCAGCAGATTATCAGCATGTCATTTTTAGTTTGTGGAGTACCAGTGGAGTTCCTTGTAGGAATCCATACGACGACTCAGGAAAACAACTGAATTAGTTCAGCTGGTTCAAGCTATGTGGGGGGAAATACATGAAACAGGATGTTGTTCATCATTCAATTAGCATTTTTTTTACTCTGCACATCCATATAATGTGATAAAGCACAGACACACATTATCCTACGTCCCATCTTTAATGTTCTTTTTCCTTCGACGGTATACTGCTTTTTACAACTGAGTCACCACAGTGAGGAGCAAATTATTTTAAATCACATTTTCCAAGTTTCTTGGTCTAGCCACTTCTTGGAAAATTGGGCTCATGTGTGCAGGGGAGGATGGACACATGTACATCAAAACACAGAAACTGGGCCACAATGAATGGGCTGCATGGATGAAATGGTAACTTAAACATTTGACAGATGCGGAGTTGTAAGGAGGTGGAAGAAATATTGTAATACTTTTTTTAAAAATGCACTTTTTTGAGGCCGAGCTGCACAAAATAACTTCAAGTATTCTCCATAGGATGCTTAAATATTTATGTTTTTTATCCTTATTTTATTGATAACGATTCCTAAAAATGGTTTGACCGTTGCAATAATGCAGCACTGTTCCCTCGTCTGAAATTAAATGATAACTAATCCAAGAATGTCAAGCATAACTGAACTAATAACCCATTAAAAGCATATGCCACATGACCAGCTGCTGCTTTCCCTCCATTATTGGTCCGAGGATGTGACATGATCATAATCATATATATATACAGTACAATCATATGATCCTTGACAAACAGGGCACATTCCACATTGAACCATAACAACACAATAATACATCTTCTGATATATGATACATGAAGGCGCAACAATCTGATATCTCTATTGAGACCTGAGGGGGGTCAAACTTGATTGAAATTCAGCATCAAATGTGCCCTTAAAACACAGGAAACTAGTGATAAGACAGAGCTGAGGAGAAACAGATACAAGCATTTACACAAATATAAGCTGATGAGAAGGATTAATGACATTTGTGGACCAGGAACATGATCTAAAAATATATATCTGACCTTCAGAATCAATTAGATGGGAATAAAAAAGTAGTGCTACTACTATTATGTGTCCAACTTTACATTACACTCCTTTGATCAGCTCCTATTCAAATCCAGGAAAGTGTATCAAACAGGATACTTTTCCAGTTTTCATGAAGAATGGCTTATTGACTACAGAGTGCCCTAACAGCTAGAGCATAGTTAAAAATAAAAATAGGTCACTGGCACACAACAAAACAAGAAAATCATTATGTGTCAAGCCACTGTCACAAAGTTATGATCCAAAGTAACACTGTTTGTATTATATAAATTGTTAATGTGTATGTCACATCTCTACTTACAGACCATGTGGTCTAAGCAGGATAAAATTTGTATCAAAAAAACTTAAAATTTTAGCAAAGATTTACAGATTTACAGATTTTTACTGCACCTTCAACACGTGATACAGAGTCACGAGCTGCACAGGTGAGAGGATGCCTCCCTCCAGTGTGACTTGTCAACAATTATAAAGTCTTTCAATATATTAAAAGTCTCTTTCAGGTCACTAACCTCCTCACGAGCTCCCCTGCAGCTCCTCATTCATCCCCTTCACATTGATGGCAGCACAGCAGTCCGGAGCTCTAAAGTCTCTCCACGCGCAGCAAAACTCCTGAATGACACGAGCTCATCCCGGTTCCCATGTTTACAGTCTGTCACATGTTCCTTTAATAGACCTATCTATGGTCTGTCACTGCTTCCTGTTTCTCTGTGTGGACGCACAAACATGCGCATTGATGATCTGATGAAGCACAATGCAGGATCATATGAAGCAGCATATCATTTCTAGAATAATAAAAAAAAGCCTTCAAGATATCGTTGATTACTTCTTTATTTGATCATAAATAGGCTTTACAGTGTCTTTTGCATAATTTGTAAAGAAGCCAAGGCGTTGTTTTTCATTAGGCGCCCCACAAGAGGGCGCTGTTGTACAGAAGAAGTTAGGCTTTTCTCTATGTCAGGTCCATAGTCAACTTTATTGTTATGTATTTATTGACTGATATGTAGCCTATTTTGCTTTGCGTGTTTGTTTATCCCCATGTTGGTGTTGTTTCTGTAGTGAGTGGGCTATTTGATGTTGAGAGATCTTTAATTCTGTCCTCTGGTGGTCCTAATGTTGGTAAGAGATGTCAGATCTTCACTATCACTGGTATTGATAGTTTATTGGTTGTGCCAGTATGGTTCAATATGGTAGCTTGTGTTTTGATTGCATCATCATCACTTGAAACCGATTGAAAACTTAATTGTCTAAATCATTAAGTCCAATTATTAATTATTAGAATAATATGCATTACCAGCTGTATTTTCAAAAGGAAAATGGGGAGGTTGGAGGACTTTAAATACCAAGTCTGGGCTAAATGCAAACGATTATGGGCAGAACAAATCTGGCAAAAAACGTTTTTTTTCTTTTTTTAAAGATTACAAATGTGAAAAAAATATGTTAAATTTGCCTAAAAGTCAGAGGTCCCTTTGTGCACAGTTAAGATGTGGCATATTAACACTACATATTGAAACAGGAGGATACAGAGGTGTAGCTGAAGACTGCCAATATTGTAAACTAAATGAGATTGAGAACGAAATTCATGTCATTTTGACCTTTATATCATAATTTACGACACATTATTTTGAAAAGTTCATGTTCCTGGTTTAGATTTGATAGGTATGGAAACTGGAACCTCAATTGAATATCTTTTTGATAATGTTTTTGTATATTTTCTGAATATCTTTCTAAATTATGGGACAGGAGGAGAAAAGTAACATATGATCGATAAATTCCTCAGACTCTTATGCCTTGTTTGTCACGTTTGGATTTGTGTATGTGTCTTGTGCTTAGGGGGCTATGACTGTATATTTATTGTATTTCCATTGTGGTTAATATATCCTGGAGCATTATTAGTGGGAGGTTTGTGTTTATGATTATGTCTGGATGATGTTTATATGTTTGGATGATGCTGTTGTAATGTGCTGTTGGATGATGGTGGGCTAACATGCAGGAAGATTTGATTTGTTGTTAGTTAATGTATCTGAATAATCCCATGAGGGATGGGTTATGTAAATGACCAGACACAAAATAAATTATTCATTCATTCATTCATTCAATATACTAATAGACCGTCACCTTACAAAGATGCTACCTGATGAAAAAAAACCCCAAATATTTCAGTCTTAATTGTTCTAATTTGATTTCCAGTTTAATGAGACATCTGTGTGCGTAGATACTAACTTTAGATTTTGAAATAACTTGTGTAAATAACATGTACATTTTTCCTTTACAGTAAATTTGATCCTGTTGTAGTTACTCATACTGGCCTGAAGATGGCAGCAGTCGACTAATTGAGCATTGCAGTCAGCCAGACAGCACTCCATGAGCAAAATGACTTGTATTTGTATAACTTAATTGAGAGGGTTTGCTTTGTTTTTAAATAAAAAATAATATACAATTAGACAGAAATAACAAAAGATAAAATAACCATCCCCAATTATTTTACAAATAGGTATTACTTCATTTTTTACATATTGTAATTTATATTTCATAACATCAAGTGATTCTCAATATGAGTTTGCAGAAAGGGAATATTTTCATGGTATTAAGGAATGGCTTCATGAGATTAACCACACTGTCTGTTCAACAAGTTTGCTGATTAGCAACATGAAATTGTGACAAATTAGTACTTTTATTTCATGTACTTGGAGTTATTAAGGAGTCACTGGTAGTGTTGTACATTGGGGAACTTTTTTTTTTGGATTAGCAGCAGTTGTGAACATCTTGGATTTTGTATCTTTAGTGGACTGTTTAGCACATCTGGTTGACAATCTCATGACCTAGAAGATGTGAGTACTTTGTTTTCTGTCTCTTCAACACATAGATATAGTCACTGGTCAAAATATCAGCCTGAGCGTGAACCAATGGTACGCATAGTAGCTAAGCAAACCCTTCATTTCTAAATACAAAGTCTGTCAAGGGGTCAGAGATGTACCATGACAGATGTTTAACTATTACCTATAACTTATTTCCTGCAAATAAAACCATTCACACTTCCTACTAAATCAATAATCAGTTGCGTGTGACTCATTGCTTCAATTGTGAGGTTATTTCATCTCCATTTTTACTTTTATAATAACATTTGTGGAAAGTAAAGAGCTAATGAAGACCACATGTAGAACTATTATGTGAGAGATTGTCATTAAAAACACCGACACAAGTGAAGGCGCATTCATCATCTTTTCTTTTTTCATATAATTGGTACAAAAATACCTTGTTCACATTGTACAAAAGTCTGTGTAGCAGCAAAAAGAACCAAAAATCACTTAAAAAAAAAAACACACCAGTGATTGACTTTCAAACCCAAACATAGAATAGCATCGTAAAAGTCTGAACATTTGTATAAAATCAAAACAATTTCAATAAGCCAGGGGCCTTTTCCAAAAAAACTCTTATCCTCGTTCAGTAGTTTGGCACTAAAAAATGGAGCGTTTCCCTCCAAGAAAAGCTTCTTAGTGGAAACATCTCTGAAACATTTAGACCAGCTTAAGTTAAATTAGTCATTGTGATGTAAACTGTAGAGAAAGCAAGATGCTTTGGGTCACCTTCCTGTTTCTATCTGATCCTCTGATAAAGAAAAAGAAAGTATTAATGTGTCTACAGATCCCATGAAGGAATATTCCTGTTCTATTTTGATTTACAATGACTGATGAAAATGTGAAAGATTTTTATATTTACGTACCTCATATTACTTGGAAAACACAATATTAGTAAAAAATAACAATAGGTACTTAAGAAGAAAAAAAACAGGCCCAGACCAATTCTCAAAGAACACAATGGCACACACCCCATGTCACACACAAGCAGAATCTCTGCATTATTATTATTTACAGGCAAATTAGTGATTAATTATATCATTTTGTGTTCATTCTCTCAACATTTTCCCCTCAATATCTGATGCAAAAAATCCACAGAATGAGGATGTTCCCTTTGTAGTGCTTGTAAATCTTGAGGCATTAAGTCCTCAGTGACGGCGATCACACCACAGAAGACACTTTTCTATCATAACAGGCAAAGCAGTGGCATAGACTAGCTAGCAGGATACAAGGTCCCGACAAATACTGTCGGCATTGCCCATAAACAGAGTAAAGAGGTCTCTCAAGGGTCCAGTGATAATAGACAGCTTGCCCTCAGTCAAGTCCTAAAAGTTAGACCCCTTTGTGGTGTAAAACAAAAAAGATCTGTGCAATGTTTTCACATTTTTCACTATTTGTTACCTCTGAGTTGAACAATCCTTTTAAGGAGGAAAGTGAAATGAGAACCAAAGGAATTCAAGTTTGCATAGATCAACCGTTGGCCTTGCATAGAATCGGTCCTCTCTATAGTTCAATATGCAGCATTACAGGTTTCTGGAACAGTTTCAGACCATGAAACGTCCCCAATCAAAGAAATAATGCTCCTTTATTAGTTATTTACACTCACTCCCATATTCAAGAGTGATGAGGTTCTCTTCTGAAGATGTGCCTTCAAAGACTATCAGAGACCATGCTGTTCAATTAAGATTGTGCATAAGTCTGTAGCTTATTACACTGTGTACACTGCTCTCTGCCAATATGTTAAAGTGTGGTAGGAATAGGCTGAACATCATCAATGTTAACAGTAATCCTCCACAGACTCTCTGCTACCTCTCACGTTTGTTATTCTGATGTAAACTGAAGCTATTTATTTTCTTATTTGTCCTTTCTGCACAGCAGGATAAAGATTAACGCCCGTCAGCATGGCACACTAAACTGACAGAAATTGCAATCCCTGACTGAATTTCTATCCAAATTATATTTTTTTTACTGACTGGATATGACAAATGTGCCATGATGAACATATTTCCCAACTCTATTTGGAATGTATATTTCAAAACACCTTTTTTTCCCCCCAATAGAAAGCAAAACAAATGCCACCCTATAATACAAATCACACTGAAGCCCAACACCATGGTAATTTGAATAAAAGCAATGTGGATTACAGATCCATCCATTGTCACAGCTGCCGGCTTAATTTCTTAACTACATTATGATGAAATGTCTCTTGTGTATCATGGCATGAAAAGAGAATATGGCATTCAGAAGTTTGTGTTTCTGTACACGCAAGAAAAAATCATCATAAAGGGCACTTCTAACTGCACACTAGCTTACTGTATATAACAGGTTCCATCATCATAAATGTGAATTTAAAAAAAAGTGTATGAGTTTGTTACATATGCAACAGGCTTTTTTGGAAACTTTCTGGCATTTATAAAATAACAGTATAATATTGAAGTATTCCATTAACAGACTGGAACAAATATTAACATC
Organism: Sebastiscus albofasciatus; assembly: GCA_916701655.1. Classification (NCBI taxonomy): domain Eukaryota; kingdom Metazoa; phylum Chordata; class Actinopteri; order Perciformes; family Sebastidae; genus Sebastiscus; species Sebastiscus albofasciatus. The sequence continues at coordinate 40,236 of CAKAOI010026826.1, forward strand.
TGTATTCAGTCTACATGTAATGCAGAGGTATACACACTTTTACAGCACTATGATTGTCCATTTAAGCAGTAATGGAGCAGCTACTGTGAGGTCAAATATCACACATTACGTCATTCTGCAGCATCAGTGTGACAATACTGTTCAGGAGTGAGACAGAAAGTGCTCTGTGTGCTTCCCATTTGTGTTTTTCACAATAAAAGGCTTACATTTGTTTCAGTAGTCTGAGCTAAGTAAATTTCAACAGTCGGTGGCATGTGGCTCTTTGTGTTTTAATGGCTTACTTCTATCCATCTAGCCATCCAAACGTTTGTTCGCTTTAGGGTTGAGGTAGCAATAAGACAAGCATAGCAGCCCAACACTGAGATTGTTTCTTCTCGTCAGTCCTCTACTCCACAAAGATAATCTATCCAAATCCATCCCACGCAGATTTCTTTAGATGGGAGTCAACTTCCTGCCACGATTTCCCTCTTTCGTCGTCTTTCTTCCTTCAGAAAGGCACAGACATTTGGTGAAATCCCCACATGCTGTGTGGCTTGTGCTTAGTGAGGAGAAACCTCAGACAACAGAGTGATTCTCTGTCTTCTTCAAACTATCGCTGTCTGTGAGGCTCATCAGAGCCAACCTCTGGTCAGTGGTCCTTCCTCCATTTGGGTCTGAATCTCCAGGTAATCCCACCACTAAATGCTTGTCCTGTTCTGAGCTGCTGGACTCCATGTCAGGATAAATGACAAGGAACCAGGCAGTAAGGAAGCCGAGGAAGGCGCCCCCAGAGGCCAGTGCAGGAATGACACGCACACTGCCGACTGTGTCCACCACGGCTCCGAGGGCCGACGCAACCAGAATCTGGCTGATATAGACCTGGAAATTAAACAAGGTGGAATGATTCAACGCAATACTCTTGTATGTAATGTAATGCCTTGGGTTCAATGTTTTTTAATTTTTTTTTTTTTTTTTCACTTGCAGGGTAGGGCAAGTGGGTCAGAAATCTACTTGCCCGGAGTCAATTTTTACTTGCCCCTATAGAAATTGTTTTATTTATTAGTGTTTATCAAATAACAACAAAGAACATGTTTAATCTTTATTTAAGTAAATTAATCTAGTGTCCACTTCCCAGGCCTCGCTCCAGCCCTCGGCCTGGGTCTCATTCACATGAACGGAGGAAGGAAAACAACTCTGGACTGGCTATTATTTTGTATTGCATTTTACAACTTTTAGGACCTAATGATTTAAATAAGGGCTATTCAAGTGTTCATACTGGGAAGTTGATACTTCCAAAAAATTTGCTGCTGATTTACGGATGTCTCTTTACGAATTTAAAGGGACTGTTTGTAACTTTTTAAGCGTATAAATGTAGCGGGTCGCCACACATGCGCGCTCGCATATGCGCGTGTGGCCGCTGCCTCTCCTCCTCTGCCTGCCTGCCTTCACTCAGACACAGCGCGCGTTCTCGTTCAGCTCGCTCCACCTCTAGATGTGAACGCGTGCTCACTCCACACTGCAGAAGAATTAGTAGCTCTGAGAATATCTAGTGAATGTACAGTGGACGTTTGTGCAGAAATAAATGCTGCAGCTCCTCCAGACCAACAGAGGTTTCCCGTGTCTTGTGAAGAGACGGAGCTCCTCAGCGAGTTACGTTGTCGTCTCGTTACCTACCGGGTGCCGGTGTCTCCCTGCTCTCTCCGGCTGCAGGCGGAGAGAGCAAGGAGACACGCTGCAGAGCCCCGCTGCATCAGCCTGCGCTGAGGCAGGAAAAGCCAACACTAAGATCAGATCTAAATCATGTTCATGGAGAGACCTTCGTCTGGTCAGCTCACATTACTGCCAAGCAGCTGAAATATAGAGTGATATTGTGGTTTTAGCTGACGTGTGTCGCCTCACTGTGTTGAGCGATGCTCGTTCAGGTATATTTAGAGCGAGCAAGCGCAAGCCCGACGCTGACTTTCGTTGATTTCACGGCCACAGGAATCGCTGTTAAGAAGCATTTCTGAAAGTTACAAATAGTCCCTTTAAGTCTATGGGAAAAACATTTTTTTCTGCCCAATGGCATCACGTGACAGACACGGAAGTTGTAGTACCGTCGTTTGGCCACTACAAAAAATATCAAGAATCACTGTGTGTCCTGTTTGGGTGTTGCTCATTCCAATAATAAAATCTTACTTGGTCGGATGCTGCTGGATCAGTTTAAGTTTAAAGCTGAGGGAGGAAAAAAGTATGAATGCTCACCTGGCAGGATAAGATGGCGCAGTCGATACCAAAACCTCTTCTAGTGTTTGCTGGACTGTGGTGAATGTACTGAGGAGAGGAACAGTAGAGGAGAGACACGGAGTGTCAGTGTGTAGGTTTTCATGATGTAGTGTTTTAGGTTTTTATGAGAAGTTTAAGAAGAATTATTATGTTGACCGCAAGCAAGACAAACATACACAATTTGTGTATACAACTGCTACATCAATAAGTGCCTCAAGTAAAGAGATACTGAATAAGTACTACAATATTACATCAACTTCAAATGCTGGAGTGTACACACACTGACTGCCTGACTGGGCTAAATTAAATGTTCACACATTTCAAGGTTTTGTTAATTGCAAAGCTTATACTGATGTACACAGGCTAAATGATACGCAAGACCTATAAAACATGGATACGTTTTGTTTTTATGTGTGTTAAATATATGCTCCTATCTAATGTTTTATTGTATATCGCCAGGTTTCGGACAGTGTGCATGGATATGTGTGTGTACATACATACCTCTTTGATTTCATGGTACTGCCCGAGTAATGCATAGGGACAGTAGGAGATACTCATGGAGATGATGCCCATGCTACTGATCATCACCATGGCAACATAAACATTCGGGAAGATCGCCATGACAGCCGTTCCTAAGTTTCAGAGGGATGAAATCTGTTTAAATACATTAGACTTCACTTTATTCTGCATACTCAGTAAATGGTAAATGGACTTGCATTTATATAGCGCTTTTCTAGTCTTCCAACCACTCGAAGCGCTTTACACTACATGTCAACCTGTATTCACTCACATTGATGGCAGAGGCTGCTAAGGTGCTAACTTTGCCCATCAGGATCTAATTTAAATACTCATTCACACACCGATGGCTATGGCAATTTGGGGTTAAGTGTCTTGCTCAAGGACACATCAATATGTGACCCGGAGCAGTTGGGGATCGAACCACCGACCTTCCAATTGGTGGACAACCTGCTTTACTCTCTGAGCCACAGCCGCCCTTATTAGGACACACTATTATTGTCAGCTTTTTATTCTATTATGACAACTGACCTATTGAGAATCCCAGCGTTCCAACAATGTAGACAACCTTAATGCTCAGATCAAAGTTATCCAGGTACTTCTGAAGGATTGCTGAGTGGAGAGATGGAAAGAGGGAGACAGAGAATATATTAATAATCGAATTGAATTATATGCATCACTGACCCCTTCTTTTGTATGTAAATGCAGCAGTTAAGAGATTTAAATTTATGAAAATCACAGTGTTTGTGTTTTACCGGAGCAGATAGCAGCAGTAGCGGCATAGACCACCAGTCCCCAGCAGCCCATCTGCACTCCTCTGTGATAGTTTAGTAGCTCCGTGGAATTGGCTGGTGCCTGAAAAATAATTGCAGCAATGTAATCGTACACTTGACTTGACAAATGACTTGACTAGATATCTGACATTGTAGTGTTTATATTTGGCATGCATGACTTTGTGTAGCATGCTGGATAGGGCTTAACAATTTTGGAAAAAATATCTAATTGCGATTATTTTGACCGATATTGCAACTGCAATATGATTTGCGATATTAGAGGGAATGATCATTTATACATCATTATTCTAATTTTCATCAAAAAACATATCAAAATGATCATGGTGTGATTGTTGCGGAGATCTACCAAGGTGTTTGTAAGTCTGTAGAATATGATATGTAGGCCAGGGCATCTCTGCAGCACGACAGTATTTAATTTAAAATGGTATTTTGACACACAATTCACCTTTAACAAATATTCCCCCTCCTGCGATTTGAAAATTGCAGATCAAATTTTGATCAATTGTGCAGCCTAATGCTGGGTTTATTCATCTGTGTTCCTCTACTGTGTGCTCTCCATGGAAATCAGCTAGCACAACTGTCTTTAAACAATAAGACAAACAAGTGCGTGATGGTGTGAGTGTGCATGTGTGTGTGTACCGTGGGGTCTCCGTGGTAGATGACCTGTCCCATGAAATCGGTGTAAAACACAGCTTCAGCTATAATGGAGAACCATGTGAGGAGGTGACACAAGCACAATCTCCACAGCTGCCTCGGCATCTACCGGGAAGAGAAAACAAACAAGGAGTCAAGACCAGCAGGTGAACATGGAGGAGGAAATTCCACAATAAAAAGTTTGGTTTATTAGTCTGCCACAGCAGACCTTGAAATGCTGTAAAGTGATGCAGTGCAATAATAAAATAGGAGAAAAACATACAGCAATATTAAAAACATTTGCAATTTACTTCACCTTTAACATGGATAACCAGAGCAGGCGAACAGTTGTACCCTGGTCTGATCCTCCCTCACTGCCGGAGCCCTCAGATGACAGACTGCTAACTGACAGCTGGAACTCCCGCCGGTCTGCACGCCGCCGGAGTTCACTCAGGTCATTCAGACTGCGGGAGGTGGTAATTAGCCGAAGGCTTGATATTGCTCCCCTTCGCAGTCGATAGCGCTCCGATCCCACTCGTCCGTAGTAGGAGAAAGTGAAGGAGGGCTAAAAAAAAGAAGAAAGAAAAAAGAGAAAAAGAAAAGAAAAAAAAATCTGCATTTTTTTCACATTTGCAAAATGACTATTACAGAAATTAAAAATGGTAAATCTAATTGTACCTGTCTGTAGAAGGTGTGTCTGTGTGGTCGTGGTGAAGCGCAGGTGTTGGAGGGGCGGTTAGGCAGCCTAGTGGAGGCGTGGCTTTTCACTGCGTTGACACCATTGACAGCCTTGACCTGCTGGGACAGGAGAGAGGCACAGACGTACATATTAAAGGTACAAAGGGAAGCTGAAGACATGGGACAACAAATCTGAAACAAAGTACAAAAGTTTTCTGTCTCTGAAGAGTTCCATATATTGCCTATTGAAAAATGGGGAAAATAATCCCATATCAAAAATAACATCTGCCATCGTAGCAGCTGATTTCACCTGTGTTTTCAGATGTGAGTCCTTTGAGCCAGACCTGATCCGAAGGAGAGGAGGAGGACTGTTTGTTGGACCCTTAAGTTCAGGCCAAGCTGAATTTGTATTCTCTAAGACCACCATCCCATCAGTAAGACCGGGTGGTCCACCAGAAGGAGACGAGTCTGATGGCTTAAAAACATCTTCTAGCTCTCCCTGTGTCTCAGGTAGAAAGGGATGCACATCTGGCAGGAAAAGGTGTGCGTCTGGGTCGAGGTCAGAATCCAACCTGATTGTAGCATCCGGCATGGCTAAGACTGAATCGCTTTTACTCCGCGCTCGCTCCACAGCAAGGAAGTCCATTTCCCCCTCCTCTGGATCTGATTTGTTGTCCTCTCGGAACGGGCCTCGGGCAGAAGCGTTGTCCTCTGCAATCACATCAAATAAAAGTGGCGTGTGGCTAACGGGCTTGAAAGATAATTGGCTGCTAGACTCCCCACTTCCTGCGACTTTAAGCTGGTTGGATGGAGCGAAAGGCTGCTCGGGGATACTGAGCATGTGCAGTGTGACAGAGATGATGAAGACGATGCCTGCGAACAGGAAGAGGACCTGTTCCTGTGATTTAAATGCTTGGCCCAGAGCTGTGCCGGTCCAGTCTAGACCACCCAGCATGTAGCCTATTGCTCCGCCGAGCCCTGGAGAGACGGGTAGAGACACAGATACACAAGTCAATTATTATAAGTCTAAGAAACATGGACAAGCAGCTTCTGAAACTGTACTGCCTGTGTGTAAAACATTTTTAAACGCAGGTCTATGTGGACGGTCTGTGTGTGTGTGTGTGTGTGTGGATGTCCATACATGCATGATGTCTTACCAGCAGAGAAGGCATGAATATTCAGGGCCATATCTTGCTCGTCAGTGTCCGCAACATCAAGAAGGTAAGCCCTGATTGGCCCCTCGGAGGCATCTGCGCAGAAGTCCAGCACCACCACACCTATTACAGTGAGGACGATGCCTATTGGCTGGCTGCTGGGACTATCGCCAACGGAAAGGCCTGACACAACACCACAACATATTATACAGATGTGGTTAAACGGTCATTATTATAATTTGGAAGTTCTTTGAAATCCTCTTCTCACCTATTAACGATCCATTTAAGAACAGCGCCACTCCCAGCAGCACACCTACACACAAGGCCAGGATGAATGGTCTTCTCCGGCCACATCGCAGAGTACACTGGTCACTGGCTGAGCCAATCAAAGGGGTGAAGAGGAGACCCAGGATAGGACTGAGGAACCAGGTTAAACTGTAATATTGCGCAGGAAGACCTAGAAAACACACACAAACAAAATGATTCAAGAGGGTATACTATTGTTGGACCTCACATGTGCCTCTCTCTTATTAAATTTGACCACATGGTTAAATAATAAGCTACATCATTACAGCAACATACTGTATCTTTGCTTTCACAATATTACAGCCTTGGAGTATCGCCAGTATTTCTTTAACAATGACAGTTCAATGAAATGAGACATTTAAGGGCACTCAATGAAACAAGAAAGTAAATGGGAAACCAGAATGAAAATATGTCACATGCAGAAAAGGTTTAACACTTCTATTAGTGTTTTGTTGAGGCAGCATTGAGCTTAAAACATGCTTTGCTGCATCTAATGTAGTTTACCTTTTGTGTTCATTTTGCACCTGAGTCCCTATCTTTCTGATAAGTCCAGAAACATGTTCTTTTACACTGATCTTTTAACACATGCTATACTTACTGTATGATGTTGAGATCTGTCAAACGTTTTCATTGAGTTTCATTTGATTTATTACTTGTTTTGTATTATAAACTCTGTCATTAACTACTTAACTACTGACTGAAGGACTGAGAAGATCTTCAGTGTTCTTTGTAATGAATTTTGTCCTGCCATCTTGGTACAAAACTCATCAAATAAGCCAACCTATTCATATGTTTGTCATGCAGTGACTTGCCATAATAACTAAACAATGGAAGTCTTGGCAGAGAAGCTTGGGTGAATGTTTTCCTATGTTCCATTGTTTATAAAAGAGTAGCACATGACAGCTCTTGCATACCAATGCTTAAGAACCACTAGTGCCCTTGAGCAGCTTCCTTTACCAACAGCTTTTAGGGTGGCAGGAACAGTTCAGATAAAGAGTTGGCCTGTTACAACATCACAGAAATATGCACCAACCAGCCAGGAAAGTGTTGAAATCACCTCCAGTTGACTGTGATGAGACAGAACAAGGCTTCAGCATGCACTGAAATCAGGAAACAGTCATCCTAATACTGTAGCTATTTCAGTATCAATGTGGTTTGATCATTTTCAATGCACTGATTTGGCCCAAATCTATGTGAAATTTATGGGATCAAATGCACGGCTGTCAGTTATGATAAAAAAAAACATCCGTCTCTGCTAGATGACAATATCCTGATTTTCCATCCCTTATAAAGACGTAGTTTCAAAGTAAACTTGAAGTCAGTCCGCTGGCTGGGTGAGCTGGCTGGTTCTCACGGGAACAACATGTTACCCACGCTGCCTTGCTCTGAACCTGCCTTCCCTCTTCCTTAAGTCAACAAAACAGCAGTTTTCTTGCAGTAGGAAAAATGTTGCTTTCTGTCTGTTTTTCCACTGCTCGCTCTCTCTCTCCAAACAAGAAGTGTGACAGGTTTGGTTCAACTGCTTCATACTACTCGCTCTGAAGGTCTGGCCTTGGGCTCTAGGCTACGAAAAGAAGACACACTGTAAATGATAAATGAAACTACAAATTTAACTGACTCTATGCATTTTTCACAGAGATTATTACTGGTGTAGTAACCAAGCAAAACTGGATGCCTAAAGAATGCTTTCAAAAACATCCTGAATGGGGTTTGCTTGAAATTTTTCTTACAATATTGTGAATAGGGAGGAAAACAGAGAGACTAAAATGTGCTGTGTTAGACATTCTTGTCATACCTAGCCAGGGGAAAATACCTTTGTTCCATTTCTGCTATGGTGGCAAACCTGACATCTAACTGCATAGCTCCCCTGGTTGGCTGGGCAGACAGGTTACGTGAAACAGTGGTGCACCCGGAGAAATCAATAGATCCAGTCTGGCTAATGAAACAACAGTCAAATTCCACAGTGTTGGCGCCGTCAACCTGACTCCTGTTACAGGTGGGATTTAGACTGATGGGCTTCTCTTTTTGGATAGTTGTGGTGGGCTTCAATACAAACCAAACCCAACTATTCTTATATATAGAAAATAGACAAAATGCAAGATGCTCACAGCTGAATCTGGGCGAAGAGACGGTGCGGGTCTGCCAATTTCCTGACACTAACCAGGGGAACACTGCCACAAATATATCACTAGATACCTGGCAGGGTAAACAGAACATGCTACATATTATCTCTATGTATTTTACTTCTATTCATCCAGACTTTTCTCCGTTTTATTTGTCCTTTGTTCACCGAGGAGGCATGGAACTCTTTGATGAATCTTTTCGATGTTGAACACCCGTGAAACCCATAAAATACTCCTTGTTTTTGTAATTCCTGCTTAAAGACCCAATAGTTTAGCAAGAAGCAAACCCATTTTCCATCTCACCTCTCTGCTCTATGAAGCTGGGGCATAATTCTAACTAAAGTCAAACTTTTTTTCAAGGGATGCTTCATCAAAACAGGAAATATCACAGAAACAGCAGTTTTAATATTGATTAAACTCTGATGGTATTAAAGCTGCACTAAGCAATATTTGTTTTATAATAACAATCAATTAAATGAATATGCATAGCATGAAAAATGTTGCTCAACACAACAAAGAATTAGAAACTCTACGCTATATTACCCTACTACTGTGTACCTTATGTGAGAGGGGTCTAATAACTCTGCCACCTCTGAATAAACTGAGGAATATATTTTTAGTCAGGTATGTTTGCTTGCTTGGCGGTGTCACTAACCCATCTGTAATGTACAAGTTGTTCTGCTAATGTCTATGTCCGACACCTATCACAACAAGGTGCAATGTGCTGGTGGCCTGGTAACACTTAGAAATTGACATCACTAGAACATTTGCTTAAGCGAGAGAAGAGCAAGACACACTCTTGCTCTTTTTCTCGTCCTAAGTGAGGGAAACGTGGATGCAATTTAAGAGTCTTGGGATGCACCATACCGTATGTGACTGAATTGCGTCTCCTTACCTATCTGCAGCAGCACTGGCGTCACCAGGGCTGTTTCCATGGCGTAGCAGAACTCGCGTCCAAACATCACCGCCCCGTGCATTATCCAGCGATGCAGAGGGGTGCGCATACCTCTGCCCTCTTCCTCCACCTCCTTCTCGCTCTCACTCTCTTCTGCTTCTTCCTTGAGTAGGCTCTTCTCCGGAAGGCCAGAAGCCTCCCTGTCCTCTGCTTCTCCTCCCATTACAGTCTGGTGATGGGTTTACTTTGCTTGGTATATATCAGTGTATAACACTTATTGCTACTATTTTGAATATATGTAAGCGGAAATGTACTATGTTATTATATGCTAATAGAACATTTAATGTCCATGGTTTTTTAAGCCAAAGATATCCAGAAAAAAATAATAGGAGAGCATCGCTGCTGGTCACCACCTTCTGGTTTCAAAGCCAAAGAATTGCAAATCATTGAGGAGGATGCAGGAAACATCATTATAATGACATTAATATGTCACAACAAATTGATGTGGTAAAAATATATTCCATACATTTTGTCCTGTGTTCATCATGCTGACATGTCCCCAGTTGCACGGCTCAGGAGGTCAGTAGGAGAGCGATGGCCTTCCTCTCTTGCAGATTCAAAATTCAGAAAAAGCAGAGGAAGTTCTGCGTACAGTAGCTCCAGAAGTATGTCGAAGGGAGGAGCATGCGAGAGGTCGGAGAAGGGGGGTGGCGATATGTGTGTTGCGGTTTCCAGTAGCTGTGTTTGTGGTAAGCTGTGGGAAGGGTTCAAATAGGTCTGTCACCTTGTTTACTATGGCTGGTCAGTGTGTGTGTGTGTGCATGCAGTATTTGGATTGAGGCTCAGCAGAAGTCTTTGTCTGTGTGTGTGTGTGTGTGTGTGTGTGTGTGTGTGTGTGTGTGTGTGCATGAAAGTGCACTTCCTGGCAGGTCGGGGTCAAAGCATGTGGCAACTTCTTGGCAAAGACCCACTGAGTGACACAGCAACCTGCAGAAAAACACATACCAGTTAAATAGTAAGCCAAAGCTATAAAATACTACAAGGGGGGTGGCATCGCCTTGATGATGTTAACAATCCATTTCTTAACTTCTTTTCTGAATGTGTGTTCATACTGTACAGATAAGACTAACAAAGTCATTTCTTAATACTATTTTTTGTGTGTATGGGGTCAAGTGTCAAATACTAGAAAGTACTCATGTGTAAAAATATTTCAATGAGGTTGGGTCCCATGATGGGAAATAAAAATCCTCTTGGCTTAAGAAAAATGTTGCCCTGACCTCAATTAAACCTGCAGTAGGCAGAATGTTTTTGGCATCATTGGGCAAAAGTTCCATAATAACCTTTCAGCATATTGTAATTCAAGTGTTCTGAGTGATAACTAGACTTCTGCACCTCCTCATGGCTCTGTTTTCAGGCTTTAAAAAATCTAGCCCGTGACAGAAGAATTTGGCAAATCATAGGTCAGTTCAGAGAGAGTGCGTTACTTTTGGCTGTTCATACAATGGAGGAAGCTGTAAATCACTTGCAAACACAGCAGCTGCCTAGTTTGACCGTTTGACCGTTTGACCGGAGTTTGTGAGTTATTGACAGGTGCTCATAGATGGCAGGCTCCAGCTCGGCTCTGATTGGTTGTTTTCCTCCGGGATGTGAAATCTTGCCATTAAGTGCATCGGAGGATACCGGAGGACACAGAGGAACATGATTTTTCTTCAGATTACCTGTCTCATGCACCACTGTCAGGATATAGTGACCGTTTTATAAAAATAACTTTTTATTTTTTTTAATCACATTTGTTCCAATTCTACCCACTGCAGCTTTAAGTACACAAGTTAGACTCAATATATTACTTGTGCTATTACACAATACAGTCAACAATAAGTTTAACTATGTAATAGACATCATATAACAGAATAAAAGGATCAAAGGGTGAAGCAATTTAACTACACCTCAACTATCTGAGATTACAACAAAGGTATTCATTAATGTAAAGTCGGTTAAACCTGTAACCATAACCTTTAAAACATGACACTGGCAGGCTATAAAAGACATCAGAGAAATGAACAAAAGCCACATCAAGAAATCTATTAAAAACAGGATCTAAAATTAAGTTTTTTCCTCACGTGTCACTGTGGCAGATCCCTGAACATTTCTACTAGCCACACAATTGTTTGGTCTGCCACTTCTGAAATCTATGTAGAACGCTTTAGAATTGTAAAGACTAGGGCTGTGTTTTGGCAAGAATCTGGTGATACGATAGCCTACATATCATGACACAGGGGTTACAATTCAATATATCGTGGTACTGTAAGCAAAGCAATATATTGCGACTTTTTAAAAATCTAATTTTAGGAAAACCCTCATAGTATAAAGAACACACAGCCATATGTATACAATTTGAGTAATTCTTTTTTTGTTTTAACTTTTTTATGCAATCAGAATAGTCAGATTTGCTTTTATCACAGAGGATATCAGAGAGCTATCTTTGCAAATAAAATAAAGTATTAACTAAAGTATTGTTAATCTTTGCTTTTAAACTATTAGTAGAGATCATTACACGTTTTTTGAGAATCAATACAGTATCACAAAACATAATATTGAAATATTATGTTTTGTGATACTGTATTGATACTCTCTATTTTGATATTTTCATCCAGTGGTATAAGACAGTAGATATATGGATCATGTAACCTTAATCCCTAACTATATTTAATTTAGGAATTGCTTTTTAAAAAATAATAATCTGCTCTTAATCTGCCATGGTGACAGGTGAAATGTTGACCTGCCACAGCCAACAGCCCTGTGTTTGGCCGGTAGCAGGTGCTAATTTCATTCCCTGATTACAACACAATAGCTAGCTGTTGCAACATTGTTAACCGTTAAAGGATCAGATAGATTTGATTAGATGTTTTGGGGGGATATATTTAAGACCCATTTCTCTCTCTCTCATCTGTGCTAAATCACGTTCAGTCTGTCTTCCAAATGCAGGTCAGGACACATATAAGTTAATGTTTAAACTAAATAAACTGAGGGAGACAAGCCCTGTGAAAGAGTGACAGAGTATCCTGTGTGTATTACTAGTGACTAACGTCAGTCTACACGAGTCTGTAACTTCCCCTAGTTGGAGATGTGTGTGTTTTAACAGGCTTGTGTGTGTCTGGGCTTGTCGAACCAGTGAGGACATACAGTACCTTGCTTTGTTAACGGTGTATAAGACTTTACCTGAGGCACCTACAGTCATTAATAACGACGCATTGACAGTAATTGTTTAAATAAATAACAATAAATAAACACCTGACTCTAGACACATTAATGTTTGACTGAGGTTTGACTTGTTGGCTAACGTTACCTCAGCGTTACCTTAGCTAATGCTAGCAAGTTAACACACAGATAATCAGTTATTTTAAAGACATGAAAATGTAACATACCTGAGGTAAAGTAAAGAGCAGCTCCACGTTAAGTCAGTTTTCCAGTATCATCCACTTTAACGATGGCGTTACAGTAAAACTTTTGGTTTGTGGTTAACAACGTGGCTAACCGAGACCATCTGGTTCACTGCTCTCATCACTCACTCACCGGTTACCACAGTAACAAAGCGAGGCGTGGTTGTCAGGGGACGCAGATGACGTCATCGCGCTGCGCACCTACTGTGGGTGGGGCATCACTATTGGTACATTTATTACTCATCAATACGTAACACCAATAGTGATGAAATAAACTAATTATTATAATAAGATATATTATAGAAATTCTAATGTGTTAATTTCAAATGAGGCATTATATTTCAAATTGTCAAAATCAGTGCACTCATAGACTAAGCTACTGGAGTTACCCTGCACTATACTCATTTTTAACAGTCTCTTCTGCACTCTATTCACTTTTTTAATAGTCCTGTATCTCAGTTGTTACCCTGCACTATATTCAGTTTTAACAGTTTTCTTCATCTCCTTGTATTTTTATATCTGGTATATTTTTTGTACTTTGTACTTTGCACTACTAACATTTTTACTGCCTTTTTACTAACATGTTTTTGCACTATGGAACTGTGCTGGAAACTTGAATTTCCCTCGGGATCAATAAAGTTACTATCTATCTATCTATCTATCTATCTATCTATCTATCTATCTATCTATCTATCTATCTATCTCTCTAATGGAACATTTAATTTATATTATTATTATTATTTCAAACCTCATTCCTCAAATATAAAATTAAGATTTATGAGACTGGTTTTACATTTGAACAACCAGGCAAAACTTTTTGCAGTGCAATGTTATATACTAGGGATGCACCAATTGTGGATCGGATATCGGGGCGATATACCGACTCAAATAACTGGATCGGATATTGGTGGCAATGGGGCCGATCTATTCAATTCAATTCTATGATCATATACTATATTATATACTGGTATTTGGATTCCTGTTGATGTTTTAACCAATGTGTTGCAGGGTTAAAAAGCTTTACACTTGAACTGTAATTCATGTTAAATTTGAAGATTTCTTTAATAATAATTTAAATAATAAAAATGTATGTCTGTGTATTTATTTGTTATATTTTGTTTTACAAAGTTAGGAAAGCAATGTTTAAGTCAAGCCTGATGTTGCCTTACACATAATAGGATGATCCCAGTCACTTCCACACAGTGAGGCATACAACTTATTAATTAAACACTGGTATGGGATTGGTACTCTGTATCAGCAGATATCCAAAACCCAGGTATCAGTATCTTGGACTTGATCCCATCAACGTGAGAGAAGGAAAATAACTCTGTTCACAACCCAGGAAAGCACCAGATCAATAAGCAAAGCAAAACATTTGGCTCCCTTGAACACCCCTTTTATTTCCCCCATAATTTCTCCATCATATATTTAATGTGACATTTTCCCTGCAAAGAGAGGTTCTGCTGATTTTTGATGAAACAAAAATGTTGAAGTGTTTACTCAACAGCACATAATATCACACTTTGTTATAATAAAATAATATTATTACAGCCCAAACATTCATATTGTAGCTGCTTTCAGTCAACCCGAGCAGTCTCCATTTGAATAACATTTTCTTTGGTCTCTCTACTGTAATGGTCTTTGAAAGGAAGTGCAATGTCGCCCTCTGCTGCGCAAGAGTGGTTATCATTCCCAAATATTTTCATGCAGTGGATCCTCTGAAGTGTAATCCAGGCAAAACATATCTCCATCCATCCATGTGGTAAACACATACAGGTGTAGTCTGTTTTACATTGTGTTCCAATTGTGTTGAATTCCCTCCTGTTCACACTTAACCAGTAAGAAGTTGATCCAAGTCTGTTTGACAGTGTAATGAAAAGGATGCAATGGTTCCAGGCTGGTATCAAGGTGGTCATCAGTATCTCCTTTTGTTCATACCAACACATCTGTCCGGACCAGTTCTAAGATATTCTGCATAACAGAAGTCACAGTGGCAATCGTGCTCAGGGGATTACATACAGTATGAAAGAAACCTTTAGATAGTGCTGCAACAAGTAAGACTATCCCTCTTGTGTTACCAAAAATGGCAACTTTATCAGTTTTTAAAAATGAATTGATTTAGGGAAGCGTATTTAGGCACTTTAAAGGTAAAATATCTAATATTAGAATGTGGAAGATGGAAGATCTCTTTTAAATGAGACTTTGGCTTCGTCCGAAATCGCATACTATGCACTACATACTCAATATGTATACGATCGTTCAACATACTTTTGTGTGAATAAACAGTAGTATGCATCTCTTCGGACGTACTGAGCAGTAATTTACGTCGTCACTTCCTGAGAGCCACCTTGCCGGTTGGAGACGTGTAACCATATTTTACATAGCAAAGTGAAATCTTATACTTACACTTACATTGAAGCGTTATTAATGTTATAGAACTGTCTGCCAACGTCTGTTATGAATGTTGTTGTTACTGCCGCATTGCATTGTGGGATATTTATGCTGCCGTAGTGTCCAGCGTTGCATACTGTAATATTTCACCGGAAAAAGTATGCATTTCACGTACTGTTGGTTTCATACTAAGGTTTTGGACGTACTAAAAAAATCTCACATGCTGTTTTAGCGTACTAAATAGCATGTAAGTATAGAATTTCGGATGCAACCTTGGTATTTTGTCACTTATATGATTTCAAGTAATAATACATGCAAGTCAGCTTTGTATTCTGTTGCATTGTTTGAATTTGGCAGCGAACTCGTCTAGCAGTGAGGGAGATTGTCTCACAGTTGAAAAGTCAAAAATCCAAAGTTGTGGGCAGGTTTCTTGGCATGATGATAATGTTTATTGCAGACTAAATTTGTCTCTTGTCAATGTTGTAATTAACTCAAGTAGTATATAAAAGGTTTTAGGTCCAAGCTGAACTGGTTGGTCTATTATTATTATTATCATAATTATTAACGACAGCGTTGGTTGTTGATCCTGAGCTGTTAGCACTGTGCCATTACATCACTGGTCGGCATGTTACAGAGTCCTTTCCCCAGGCGACTGTGACATCTCAGTGAATCTCGGTTCTCTTCACCCCATCTGAAAGAGGATTTACAGTGTTTTTACAGTTCTTCCCCAGATCATCTCTCTCCAGTGAAGTGGGGATCTTGGTCATCATGATCATATTATTAGCGGTGGCGGTTGCTTTCCCTCCTGAGGCCTTATTGGAGCTGTGCTGCATGCTGATGATGTCGCCACTAGTCGGCTCAGGCTCTGCACGGCGGAAAATATTTCTCATGGTGGCCTGAGGGAGAAAAAGAAGCCAGTAAATTATTCAGTGAATCGATGAGTAAATAAGAGATTAAGAGAGTGATGGATGAACAAATTATGTCTGGAGGGAAGGATGGATGGATAGATGTACAGGTGGCAGAGAGGAAGGATGTTGGGGTAAAAGTAAGGCGAGGAAGGCAAGTACTCCAGTCACCTTGAAATTATTGGTAACAAAGCAGTAGACGACAGGATCCATGCAGCTGTTCAAACTGCTGAGAGTGACGGTCAAGTGGTAGGCGATCACATGATGAGGCATATCAGGATGGAAGTACACCACCACCTGCAACACAGCCATGAGATCAAACACACAGTGTTGTTACATTTAACCAAAAATGTATAAAAGCAGAAGCAGATTACTGTATTACCATCTACTTATCTTGATTATACAGTACTTCCCAACCTTTTGGCTTGTGACCCCTTAAAACAAAGCAATGTCTACTTGTCACAGATAATGGAGTATGGACATGAGTTATGAGCAGCTCAACCAAAGAATGCTTTTTCGGTCTCAGATTGTTTAATTTGAAGGATTTTTGTAGAAAACCATCATCATTTTGTGACCCCAGTCGTCTTGGAACCGCTTGTGGGTTTAATCCTGTGATACCTGAGGGTTATCGGCGATCCTGCCCAACCTTACTGTCTTTAAGAGGCTGAAGCAGGCTCAGTCTTAAAGCTATAGAGTGAAGATAGGGGAATCATATGAAAGTAGAATACCATGTCATGCTAGCTTGTCGGGAAGGAGGTTAAATAACGTTCCAATGCTGGGCTAAATTTTGGCGAGGGAAAACTGGCATGGAGATTTTCACAGGGGTTCCTTGACCTCTGACCTCAAGATGTGTGAATGAAAATGGGTTGTATCCACGAGTACCCACAGACATGTTCACTTTATGATAATCACATGCAGTTTGGAGCAAAACCATGCAATTTTTTGCATGCAGTACAAATTTGTTATTTTTGCCTATTCTAAAATTATGTATTTGAATATGTCTGCATACTGGGGTCCCTAAACAGTCTTGAATTGCATAAATTGTTTATCATTGTAAAGCTGAGACTCTTGTGGATCCAATGAGCCCAATTGTATTCATGTGTGATGATGTTAGTCCCCATAGTAGCCATTTCATTGTAGTGAGACCATTTTTTTATAATTTGACCTCACTGTATAACATGACCTGTGGTGACCTCTAGGATGATCACAGCCTCATGAAACTTTGCAGATGCAAACTAGAGACCTAGAGCATTATAGATTGACAATAAGGGGGTTTCTGAGCAGTTTCCAGAACCAAAGTGCTCGGCATCTAATTGTCGAAAAATGCCATTCTTGCAGAAATCTCCAAATGTCTTAGTTGTTGATACCAAATCACATCATGGCTTTTTCTATGGTGTCCCTCAAGGTCTTGGTGTCTTAATGTGGTATTTTGGAGGCATTTTTGAGAATTTTTATCAATTCTTGAGTGGTAAAAATGGATAAATCTAGCACTTTTCCAAGCCTTTAAATTAATTAATTCAGGTTTATTTATTTATGACTAGAACAACTTGACACAGTGCTGAGCTGTATCTGAAATGAATCTTCAGGTCCCCAGCTTTCAGATGACGTAGCCTACATTACTTCTTTGTGACATATACTGTTGACCTGCTATCTCCCCCTAAAGATGTCACACCTGTTTCTCACTCACCTGTCTGATGTGGAAGGGTGTGAAGCAGACAGTGAAGATGATCAGCACTGTGGTCAGCAGCTGGACTGCCCTCCTTCTCCTCTCCCTGAGGAAATGCAGTTACAAGTTAAAACCACCACTGTGACATCCCATCATCAGCTGTATGCCTACAGTGCTTTCAATGCAAGCGTGAGTCATTTAACCTCAGTCCCTTTATTCTTGTATGGTATGTTCAGAAATGTCATGATATTTTGTACTTACTTACTTGTATCTATGTATGGTAACATATCATTGGTTATACCTGCTCTGCTGCATGAGGCGGGGGTCGGCTAGTGCCCACATAATCCGCAACGTGAAGACCATAATGATGATGAGGGGTAGGAAGAACTCGGTAATGGTAAGAAAGAGGAGTTTTGAGAGGCAGCAGCCCGGGTGCTGGAAAGCAGTGGACAGGAAGGAGTAAGTGACCACGATGGCAAACAGCCAGACAGTGACACACACACATTTGGCCACATTGGAGTTCCTCCACCGACGGGACGCTTCAACCTGCAAGGACAAAAGAAAATATGCAGTTTTAAGCTCCATCTGGTTTTGAAATTAGGACGAGCATGTAGTAAAGGGACAAAACCCACCTGTACGATGGCGAGGTAACGGTCGACGCATATGCAGGTCAGAAACAAGATGCTGCAGTACATGTTGACAAAGTAGCTGAAGATGTGCAGGTAGGAGCAGGTGAGACAAGTTCCTCCGCTGTAGTACAGCATGATGCGAGTCGGCAGAGAGAGATTCACCAGGAGGTCCGTCACCGCCAAGTTGATGGTGTAGATCACCGAGGTGGACTGTTGCTTGGTGCGGAAACAGAAAACATAAAGTGCGACTATGTTGAGCACCATGCCCACCTGTGGGAGAGGAGAGGAGAGGAGAGGAGAGTTAGGGAGTTTGTACAGACTGGCAGTGTCAATATGAACTCATATAAGAATGTAAGAATATTTACTTAAACCAGAAAGGCTTCCGAAAAATTGCCTACCAGGAATATGAGAGAGTTTGTGACCATCAGTGCAATCCAAAGGCCATAAAAGTCCTTGTAGAGCCCCTCGTCTAAATGAGCAAGTCTTTGAAGATATGCTTCCATGCCGCTTCTGTTACTGGCTATTACAGGCAGCATGGGAAATGAAGTGTTGATAAAAAGCCAGGACTCAGTGCTGTTGAAGTCCACCATAATGATGATGATGATGATGATGACGGTGGTGGTGGTGGTGATGATGATGATGATGATGATGATGATGATGATCCAGAGATGGTGCAGAAACTGTCAGACAAAATCACACAATGTTGTGATACAGTAAACATTTACTTGTAATTTTAGTCTGGGTGCAAACTGTAAGATTTTATGGAAGGTTGCTACAATGACCATCTGAACATTTCTATACCCATTTATAGCTGTTCAGGGGATTCAGGCTATCCCAGCATGCATTAGGTGACAGGGATACACACATACACACTAGGCTTGCCGCTGTAGTCGGTGTTACACTGTGGTCGGGCATACACCGATTACATTACTTGGCCACCACCCTCACCGTCGTTTTGCTTTTTGTTTAATAAAACCCATTTAGTTAATTTTGGCGTGTCAGCGGCATGTTATCAATACATAGTCGGACGACGGACACCACAATCTGAAGTCAATCTGCTCTGTAAGGAGTCTCAGCACAGAGTAGCAGAAGTCAGATTTCACAGACACAGACTCGGTTATGAAAAATAATTAATAATTAGGGATCATGCATTTAAAAAGCGTTTTACCTCACAAAATATAAACAGTATTAACAGCATTTTTATTTATTTGTATTATTTATATTTATCTATTTTTATAAAATAATTTTTTAAAATATTATTTAATTATTTATTTTTTGCAAGAAACATCTGTCTGGCCAAATTGAACCTCAACGCCGGCCAACTTTGGCTCATGGGCCCCAATTTAGGCAGCCCTGACCTTGAGGCTATTTCACTGTGACATCTGCCAAAAATTTAAACTGCTATTTTTTAATCATCTGTCTTTTTTACTTTATCTAGTTAATGAAGCTGATTCCTAAATAACTAATAATAAATATTCACACACACACACACACACACAGGCACACATCCCTCTCAGCTCCTGTCCTGACTCCCCCGTCTCTGTCCACAGTGTGGTTGTTGCTGTTGGCATGGCCACGCTGACAAAGCCACTTTAAACCAATATCAGACTTATTTAGATCATTTATTTATAATGTAAATTGGATAAAGTGTATTTATTTATGGCTAAAGCGGGGTATATTTATTTTATGCTGTTTTTATTGCAGTAGCAATTAGAAAATGTAGATGTTAACTCTTACTGGCAAAGATCTCACTCTTCTCGTACGAGACAGAAATAACACATCTACCCCTTTAAGGCCAAGATGTGACCTTTTCATGGCAGTCAATAACAAGAAAAAATCCTGTGTGGTTTCACCTCATTTAAACAAATCAGATCAGGTCTGAACCACAAAGAGTCATTTTGTGTCTATGGGAATCAATCCTTATCTGTATGGCCTATTTGTTTACCCCAAAGAAAGATGGCGCATTCCTCTCATAATTGGGATAAACAGAGTAGATTTGGGTTAACTGTGTGTGGACAAGATAACAGTTCTTTCACAGATATTTGCAATTTAAAGTTTTAGTAATATAAGTCTATAAGTGTACATTCATTCATTGGGTGCAGCCATAGACTGACGACATGACAGCTCCCAAAAAGTGAAGCCAAAGCATCTGTATCGCCCCCTGGTGGCTGGTTGTTGTATAGGTCATACCCCCCTACAGCTACAATATGTGCAATCACTACTTACAAGTGCAGAGAACAGTTCAAATGTACTTCCAAGGTGAACAAGAAACTGTAACAGACGTCACTGTGACAAAATGCAACAGTTTTTTTTTTTCACATGTTCACAGAGTGGTGTTCATTTCTTACGGTGCACAAGCAAAATCCTGCTGTTATGAGTCTTTATAAAATTAGACACTTGAGTTAACTACGTGACCCTTTCCATATGGTGTTTTCAGCTGAGAGGAGGAAAATATGCAAATATGAACTAGAATCTACCAGGCGTGAATATTATAGACAGCAGAGGGCAGTCAGTGACTATGCTACATATCATATATCTCAATGGGATATTATGTGAGATAGATAGATAGATAGATAGAAGACATTGTGTACTGCTGTTATGAGCCTCAAGTTTGGCATTTTGGCCGTCGCCATCTTGTTTTTTTGCAACCAGAAGTGACACAAGAAGATGGAGCTAAGTACAACCCAACGTTGAATAAGACATTTTTAGGTGAAGAACAAGGTTATAACTAATTTTCATGAACTAAAAACACCACTTAATGGTCTATTAGACTCTAAATGGGACCATAATTTACTAAATGTGCATCATGCTGTATTAAAGAAGATGTGCAACTAGTGATTGAGACCATAAACTCATGTTTACAATGTTTACTGAGGTAATAAATCAAGTGAGAAGTAGGCTCATTTTCTCATAGACTTCTATACAATCAGACTTCTTTTTGCAACCAGAGCAGTCGCCCCCTGCTGGCTATTAGAAAGAATGCAAGTGTAAGACACTTCCGCATTGGCTTCACTTTTCAGACCTGGAGTTGCCCACTGAGATAGATAGAAAAGGGGGGAACAACAGGTGATTTTTGGACGTCCTCATGCAAACTGAGAACTTGAGAACTATGACTCAGATGCAAAATGTTTATTGAGTCGAGTGAAATTCATGAGAAATCCACAGGCATTTATTTAGAACATTAAAAAAACTGCAGAGTCAAATGAGGTTAAACACCATATTTTCAATGGAGCGTCCCAATGGGTGCCAACCCAACGTTGGCTGGAGGCTGGAATGTTTCCCTATTCTTCCATGACAAATGTAGTTTAATTGCTCATGTGAGTCCCAGACTGGATAGGTTTGTGTTGTGTATGCTCGTGGCTCACAACTAATCTCTCACAGCAAAATAATCATCAGGCTGATGAAAAATGTAGTCTATTCCAGCTAATGAGAATAACATGCTCAGCTGAGGGTGAGGCATGAATAATGTGATTCATCTGCATTAACAAGATCAGTTCAGCCACAGAACATTAAGACCAATGGAGGAAATAAATGAGTGTTTTCACAGTAACATCCCCTGATATTGTTCAACTTACTGGGAGCTAGTTCATCATCATTAACAGCGATAACGAGTGTTATGAGCATCGCTCTGGGGAAATTGTGTGTTAAACCACTTACTTCATCCGTTCAGAGACAAATGACAATGACAATACATTCCAGTGGTTTTCAATGATGTGTTGTCAAAGCTGGTCTTTGGAAAGAGGAATGCTGAGCCCTAACACATCCTGACCCAACTATCCAAAGCTAAAGCACCCAGTGTGGTTGGGTGTGGTCAGAAGAGGGCTCTGTTGCACCTGTAGCCACACCCAAAAGTGATGTCATGGTTTCCTGGAGTCCACCTGCAGCAAGGTGAGAAGGTAAACCACTGGAGGGGGTGTTAAGTTACTCTTAAGGGGAACATTTGCCACCTTTTTAAATGGATGTCCAATCAGTGTTGGTGGTAAATGTCATCAATTGAAGCAATAAATTCCTCAGTCCATGCTATAATGACCCAGAAAGCTGAGTTCATGTACCAGGATGCATTATGAGCAAGCTTCTGATGCCCAGAGGGTACACCGCCGGCCATATCCTCTTGCATGGCAGCCTTGGCCTCTCTCTGCTGTATTTCCTCAGCCGTATACTCTGACTCGATTAAATACGGCTGAATATCCGAGTTAGTGTAAAACATTGTAAAATGTATCCTCGTTCATAACATCCTCTGCCCTCCAGGGGCAATTCTAGGATCAGACCTTTAGGGAGGCTCAGTCCCTATTATGAGAATGTGACGTGTACAGTCAAGGGCGTAGGTTTTGTTTCAACATGAACGGGAGGGACACATATTAAGCGGGGGTCCTCCCCCAGGAAATTTTGAGCGTCAAACACTTTTAATCAATTTCCTGCACTATGGTGAATTTGTATGCACCAATTTCTCCCTTTTCTGCATCAAGTTATGATGGAAATGTCTTTATGTCTTGAGGTACAAATGGATTCCTTAGGTTCTCTAGTTACATATGATACAATATCACTCTAGCTTTAAGACTAAGCCCACCACAACCTCTTAAAGACCGTAATGTTGGCCGGGATGGCTGGCGATCCCGTGGGTTTCAGAGGGTTCGATTAATTTTTTTAGGTGTGTTGAGATGAAATTTAGGTATGCTTGAGCACCCCTAAAAAGAGTCTAAAATCACCAATGCTGCACTCATATTTTCGGATGCCATTTTCGCTGATGGAAATGTGGCTAGTTTGCAGTACGAACAAAGAAAGCAAGAAAGTTCTGTTTTTGAGTGGCATGTATAGAGCATGTGCGCCCCCTGGATACTCAGTCGGAGACTAGAAATCCAAGCTGAAATAGCCTCTAGTTCTTCCTCTCATTCAACTACGTCACCGTCACTTCAAATGACGGCGCTGGATGCAGTAAGAACAACAGATTTTGCAATATATAGCATGCACTGCTTCCATCGACTACATTTACTATCAACACTGAATGGACAGCCACATAACAGGAGGCAAATTTTCCTTTTAACTTTTCCTCTAGTGGCATAATCAGGTCAAATTTTGTTATATGTCCAAATACCTGCAAAACTGATGACATTCCCATCAGCCTCAGCTAAAGTTTGTGTTTAGTGCTAATTAGCAAATGTAAGCATGCTAACAAGCTAAACTAAAATGTGTTAGCAATTAGCTCAAAGCATCACTGTGCCTAAACTACTACCATGGCTGTTGACTCTTGTTTATCCAAGGCTTCATTCCTGCAGTAGCACAAAGACGGATAAAAGCCATATTTGATTAACCATTTTTATGTAACTACTCTACATTTTGCATTTGGTTGCAAAAGAAGTCTGATTGTATAGACGTCTATGAGAAAATGAGCCTACTTCTCACTTGATTTATTACCTCAGTAAACATTGTAAACATGAGTTTATGGTCTCAATCACTAGTTTCAAGTCTTCTCCAGTACAGCATGATGTTCATTTAGTAAATTATGGTCCCATTTAGAGTCAAATAGACCATAAAGCAGGGTATGCTTTAGGGGGTGGCTACCTTGTGATTGACAGGTCGCTACCACTGCGTTTGGGAGTTGTTTGTGTTTTCGTCTTACGACTTTAATCCTTTCACAACATTTTGGTTGCCTAAAAATGTCTTATTCAGCGTTAGGCTGTACTTAGCTCCACCCTCTGGTGTCACATCTAGTTGCATAACCGAGATGGCGATGGCCAAAATGCTGATCTCGAGCCTTCAAAATGGCAGACCACAAACCAATGGGTGACATCATGGCGACTACATATGCTTCTCAGTCTCTGATCTGAGTATATACAGATAATACGATATCATTCCAATGCATCGCTGCTGCCATCCCATTGTTGCTCAACCTCTTCTGAAATCAAAGACTGTGGTGATGCAATGACTGTAAAGCGATACTGAGAGGAGAGCAGAGGGCCCAGAGGCAGATCACAAATAACGCTGTCCAAATAAATTCCAGCAGCGTGGGAGTCCCGTTTGTGTGTGTGTGTGTGTGTGTGTGCAAGATTGTGTGAAAGAGAGGAATATATAAAAAGAGAGACGGACAGGATGTGATAGTGGAATACAGATCTCACGCTGTCCTGCATCAAATTATAGCTTCACAGAAAGCCCCTCCAGGCAAACAGAACATTTTTGTTACTGCTGTAACTCTAATTTTAGTGATACTTGTACTTGTACTTGCAATAAAAGTTCAAGGGGGTCTTTTTGTTTACTCGGATTGTGTAATATGTTACAAACATGCTCTGCAATTCAGGATGATCGTAACTTCTTTAAACGCTGCCAATAACTCTATCAATTTCTGGAAAAACTCATTAATAGATGATTTTGCTTGCTTATTCAGTCTATTTAAGACTATTATGACTAATCATACCCCTGTTTTAATTGCATTTGCATGTTTTGATTAGTCTATTTTCCTGGATTAAACATAGCCGTTAGACCTGATTTTGCTTTCCTCTCTTTTAAAAATTTGTTGACACAGTTTATCCACCGCTGAAGACAACTTACCTCTAGAGAAGGAGAGACTAACCAGTCAAACCAGTAGACTGACTCCGGGACAAGTCAAATCTGTGTCTGGTGAAGCCGATGTGTCCTCATGTCCGTCAGTGTCCAACCAGGTGATGCTGGATCTTCTCCAAGTTAAGGATGCTTCACGTTTCAGTGACCTTTGCCCCCTTGTATCATCTCCGAACGTCAACTTACGTCAGTCGTGTTTCTGTCCGCCGGAGCAGATTCAGCATTTCAGTGAGAATTACACTTCTCTTGTCAGTGTTGTGTATCTCCTTTCAGATTCTCGAATCATACCAGTTGGCTGTAGTAATCATCAACACACTCCTTCAGATCTGTGCATCCCTGTCATTCATCCTCTGTCACTTTGTCAGCCTGTCTGCTGTTACTCAGTGTATTGATTTCTCATCTCAACATCCTCAGATCGGTCTTCAACTGTTGTACGTCTCACTCCTTTCACTGTGTCTTTCTTCTTCTCCTCTCCTTCTTTTTCTCTCCCTGTTAGCATCATTTTCAGTCTCTCTCTCTCTCTGCCTTGAATGACTCTGTCTTTCTGCTTCCCTCCCTCTCACTCTAAATCTTCCCTCAGTTTGGTCTTCAGACAGGAAGTCTTAGTATGTGTTTACATTCTGCTGGGACACGCACAGTACATGTACAGTTATGCACACACACCAATGTTATAGCACACATACACAAATCTACACACACATCAGATATCCTCGAGCACAAAACATCCCGTTAAATATTAAGATATACTGTGCAGGTCCATAAAGTCATTTTCCAAACCCTCAACTATAGTTATGTATAAAGCTTAGACTAAAAGGACAACTGTAAAACACAGATGATGGAGGTTCTGCATGTTCCCTCGCAGAAAATGAAGAATGGAACTGGATTTATAGCATAAAACCTTTGTGACATACAGTACATCTAGTGCAGTACATTGCTTTTCAGGAGACATGAGGGGGAGATGATCTCAAACATTGTGAAGCAGGTGGACAGGAATAGGCTTTTTGTCAAGACAAACAAAAAAGTCAAGAAAACCTTGTTAACCTTATTCTAAGGTTAAACTGTGCAATGATATATTCAGAAAATTGAATAAGACCCATTTTGAAAAACCCATAACTACCAGAATATAACCCCAAAACCTTGTATCCTCAAAAAGTCGACACTTGATTGTTTTTGTAATACAAAAAATAATGTAAAGATAATATTTAGCTTTAAGAAGTCTAAAACGGGATGAAGAAAATACATTTGTAAAAAAACAACTGCATGTGTTGTTGATGCATCCATAAATCAAATAACATACTAGTAAATTAGGTTTCATCTATCAAGGAGAAGGGATTTGGTCAACCCCGATCTGTATCTCATGATAAATGTGAATATGAATGAAGAGTGATATATGAGATTGAACTGGAAGACAAAGACAGAGAGCCCTCTGATTTGTGCTAGATTTTAAAAAAAAAACATTACTCACAAAAACAAGTGTGCATCTACGACTGCATATCAGGGCCATTGCACATATATCGGATCAACCTCATCACACCACAGACGCCACCACTTGCCGTGTAATATGCCTGCAGTGGATGACCTGATCATCGGAAATACTCATGATTTTAGCCCAGAATCAGCATACTGTCATAAGCATCCAGATTTGGAAGAGACATTGCAGTGAGATGGGCCTATTCGGAAAAAATCAACATACTGATCTGAGTTTTTTCTCGTAAATTTACCACTTTAATCTCAGAGGATATCCAATCTATTTTCTCCTAAATTTACTACTTTAATCTCAGAAATTCAGAGTTTTTCTCAGAATATTACCCCCTCCCCTGGCTCCGTAATTATTTATTTTTTTTAGCTACAATAGCCCCAATATAATAATATTAGATAATATTATTACCTAATATATATTATCATATCTGTACACGGTGTACAGATGTTTACACACATCATCAAAAAAGGTTTAAAAAGATTTTGGTATGTGATCAGGTGTGATTGTGAGGCAACATCAATGCCCTGTCATGATTGACAGAGACAAAAAATGTAACTCAAAACACAAAATCTTGAACCCGAACAGACCTTTTTCATCTCACTCTGCTGAGCTCGATCTACAAAACAAATCAGGCTTAACAAGTGATTTGATGCTTTTTTCATCCTGACATTTGTTTTTTACTAAAAGTGAAAAAAAAAACAGACAGTAAACACTGTGTTATGGTTTAGCTCATTTGCATTGTGGATGTTATCGAGAAGGCAGATGATTTGACAGGAAAGGAAACAAAGTCAACTTCTATTTCACACAAGTATGAGGAATAAATGACTGCATAATGAACGTGTAAACAAGCAAAACATCAGGGTAAAAATTAGGCTTTGTATCAAGTGTCTCTTTTAAACTGCTATTTAGGACATACTGTATAATTGCTCACTGTATTACCTAAATATATGAATCTAAATACACAAATGGCTGACTAAAAGTTGTATTTAAATGTAAGGCCCGGTCTGTCTCTTTTATAACATGTCCCTGGACCTACACTCCATCCATCTTGCAGAATGAGACAGGTTTGTGTCTCCTGGTTTCCTGTCTAGAGGATCATCATCACTCACAGCTTGTCAGCGTTCCTCGGAAAGATCCGGAATAACGGATGTCAGGAGAAGAGCCATGGATCAACCTGTTACTGGGGACGAGCACAAAGAGAAGGAGCAGGATGGGGACAGAAAGGAAAGAAGAGAGAGAGAGAGAGAGAGAGAGAGAGAGAGAGAAGGGGAGGTGTGAAAGACAAAAAATAATAGACAAAGCAAAGCTAGGAAGACAAAGACAGAGTGAGTCCAGTATGTCTGTCTGTATATAGGTGTTTAAATGACAGATGGGTCATTATATAGCATGTGTTTGTGTGTGCAGGTACAGACAGAGGTGTGACTCAGTCCAACCAGGGGAACTGGAAAGCTTTGTTTATGTCAGGAACCGTCTGAATATTGATGATAGAGGAGAGATGACGAGGTTTCTCCCCCCCGTCTTCTCTCTCTCTCATGGTTTATTTGTCAGGAGTGAGAGGGGGAGCAAAAGCTTACTTTTTGGCACTGGTGGCGGTTATGAGGACAGATGTGAGGAATCGATTGCTAGTGCAAATAATTGCACGTATCCCTCTTGTCGAGGTGCAAGCAGAAAATCACGTTGCTTGCCCTCCACATCTCTTGTAAACCCGCCACTTCAGAGTATCTACAGTATGTTAAGCAGAGAGAGACTTTAATGACCCCTGAAGAAAATGACTTAGTATGATTTTTCCAATGTGATGCTGAAAATGCTATGTCTAGGGTTTTTGCCACTAAAACCACCTCATTATTGCCTATTACGTCTGCATCTCCTAAGACTTGGCGATAAACGGTCGTGTGCTTGTTGTCAGCGAGTCCGTACATGAGCAAAACAGTGGATCAAGTCCTTTTTTGGAATTAATTAATCTCAATTCGTGGAATTAAAACAAGTTAGATTGATGGAGGGTTAATAAGGTTGTACATTTTTGCTGAGCTGATTCTCTACATCGTATTGTGTAGCCGTATCCTGTCAGACCTACACTCTAATCCCCGCTGACGATTGTTTAACCGAATGTCACCGTCACGGAGCACGTACACACGCCTATATACAGAAACTTTGTAATATGCCTCAGACTCGCTGTTTAATTCACTGTCAAGCTGACAAAATACAGGTTCACAGTCCTGTCCTCACATTTTCTGGGTGACAAATCTACAAATCTACACACACACACACACGCATGCATGCACACACACACACACACACACACACACACA